>CAUYLG010028749.1:0-206293 GCA_963573385.1 Cacajao melanocephalus
AACACTCTTACACAGTTGGTGGGAGTGTAAATTAGTTCAACCATTGTGGAAGACAGTGTGGCGATTTCTCAAGGATCTAGAAATAGAAATTCCATTTGACCCAGCAATCCCATTACTGGGTATATACCCAAAGAACTATAACTCGTTCTACTATAAAGACACATGCACATGTATGTTCATCGCACACCTGTGTACAATAGCAAAGACCTGGAACCAACCCAAAAGCCCATAGATGATAGATTGGACAAGAAAAATGTGGTACATATACACCATGGAATACTATGCAGCCATAAAAAACAATGAGTTCGTGTCCTTTGCAGGGACTTGGATGAATCTGGAAACCATCATTCTCAGCAAACTGACACAAGAACAGGAAGTCAAACACCGTATGTTCTCACTCATAGGTGGGTTGAACAATGAGAACACATGGACTCAGGGAGAGGAACATCACACACTGGGGACAGCTGGGTGGGGTAGGGGAGAGACAGCGGGGGTTGGGGAGGGAGGGGAGGCTGGGGAGGGATAACATGGGGAGAAATGTCAGATATAGTATGCACCTAAAGTAAATAAATTTTTTAAAAAGAGAGACTGAAAAACAAAAGAAAACAAAACAAAATACTATGGAGTCAGGTGTGGTGGCTCACACCTGTAATCCTAGCACTTTGGGAGGCCAGAGTGGGAGGATCGCTTGAGCCCAGAAGTTTGAGACCAGCCTGGGCAATGGAGTGAAATCTTGTCTCTACAAAAATTTTTCCAACTTTTGGTTACTGTGAATTGTATGTTGCTATGAACATTCATGTATGGGCTTTTATTTAAAAATCTTTTTCAATTCTTTTGAGTATGTACCTAGGAGTGAAATAGAATTTACATACATCTACACACACACAGATAATATATGGATACAGATATAACACATAAAAATGTGTATATATGTACATATAGTATATACACATATATACATAAATATAATATACACACAGCAGCTCATTTCTGCAGTAGTAAGCCTTTGCTGTACTTGTTTAGTTAATGCCTTTCCCTTTCCTTCTCCACCATTGGCTGATCTTGACCTCTCCCATCTTCACATTTGGAATATCTTAAATGACTTTAAGTCCTCTCCACATCCTACTTGTTTATATGTTACCCATATAGCTGTGAGAGTGCCTAGCTAAGTATTCAGTAGGTATTTGTTGAAAAAAAAATTAATGAATGAAGCAATACTTTGCATACAACATAAATGCAGTGAGCACCTGCAGCAAGATAACTCCGTAATCACATCCAAGGTTAACATAGAGAAGGTGATCCCTAGTGTTCAGAGCACTACTTTGACTGTCACTTCTGGAGGCCTGTCATTAATGTCATTCATGTCACTGAATTCGGCAAGTGCTAGGACTATCTTACACTCCTCTTCTCCATCATAAACTCCTCCAGAAACATATAGCATAGTAGTTAAAAATATAGGTTTGGAGAGGCTAAGGTAGGCATACTGCTTGAGCCCAGGAGTTCTAGACCAGCCTGGGCAACACAGCGAGACCCTGTCTCTACAAAAAATACCAAAATTAGCTGGGTGTGGTGGTGTGTGTCTATACTCCCAGCTGCTACTGGGGAGACTGAAGTGGGAGGACTGCTTGACCCCAGGAGGCAGAGGTTGCAGTGAGTCAAGATTGTGCACTACTCCAGCCTGGGCAACAGAGCAAGACACACACATGTACGTGTGTTGATGTGTGTGTGTGGTGTGCGTATGTGTGTATATACATAGAGAGAGAGAGGGTGGGTGGGGTTTGGAGAAAAACAGCCCAGTGTTGGAATCCCCACTGGCTCCGTTATTATTTGTAGTTCCTATAAATTTCTCTTTGCCTCTTTGAAAAATAAGGACAATAATCCACATGCTTTCAAGTTGCTATCAGAATTAAATGACATTAAGTCATGTGTAATGCTTAACAAAGAGTCCACAGATTAATGGTACTGCTTACCGTTAATTAAATAGGTTCCTACCATAAGCAAAATCTCTTTTCTTACATTAAATTCTCTCAGGACACACACACAAAAAGAATCCCTGAAGGAAATGAACCCCAAATGCTCCAATCCAGACCCATGGCTTTATAGCAATATACTAATGGATCTCAAATTGTATCTCAAATTTATAGCTAGGGTTGCCATCTGAGCAACAGTCTTGCCTATTATCCAACTGCCTACGTGCAATTTCCACTTAGAGATGTAAGAGACAGCTTAGAATTAATACAGTGCATGCCTAAGACATTATCATCAGGGGAACTCGGGTGAAGGGTATACAGAAACTCCACTATACTTTCAACTTTACATGAGTCAAATTATTTCAAAATTTAAAGTTATAATATTTATTTATGATAGTTATAACATACAATTATTATTTATAGTCATAATACTTATTTCTAACAAGATTAACATTCCCAAACTGAACTACTGTAGGTTTGCTCTCCAGCTCCAACTTCCCTATCCATCTTTGTAAATGAACCACCGTCCAACCAATTGCTCACGTGAAGCACTTAGGCATCACCCTCGAGTGGAATCCAGCAGCATTAAGAACATATGCGCCTTGGGGCTTGACTGCTGGATTTGAGTCATGGCTCTTCCAGTTTCCAGCTAATGACCTCAGGCTAGTTCCTTGACTTTTCTATTTTGCAGTTTCCCCATCCATAAAATGAGAATACATAGTACCTATAGCACATAGTTATTATACATATTAAAAGAGTGAGTTGAGTTAATACACTAAAGTGCTTCAAAAGGTACACTTGTCATTGCAAGTTTTCAATAAAGAATTAGCCATCACTATTATTATTTTCCCTTAGCCCTACACTTACATCCAACATGTATTCTAAAGCTGACCCCTTCTCATTCTCTCAGCTGCCAACAACTCTAGTGTAACCCACCACCACCATCAATTCCTATAAATCCGTAAATGTTCCTATCATATCTCTGTTCCTAGTCCTCTCCTACTAGGATTCATTTTCCATAATAGAGAAAAGTTTCTAAATCCTACACCGAATCATCTTATCTTTTACTGCAGTGTTTCTATTCAATGTTCCAATCCTTTCCTATTGGGAGCAAATTTTTGGAAAAACTCTTAATAATGGCCTAAAAAATTGTATATGATCTCACTCTTGCTTTCTTCTCTGACCTCATCTGCCTCTGTTCACTTCACTAAGACATAATGGCTTTGAGCATGCCAAAGCTTTTGCACTTGCTGTTTGTGACATGGACTGTGACTTAATCTCCAACATTCATTCTCCCATGCTTTCTTCGTAATAGAACACCCAATTTGTCAGGGCCACATGCTGCCCTGGAATAAAGACTACATATATAGCCCACCTTGCAGCTAGACATAACCAAACGATTACATTCTACCAATGGAATCTAAGCAGAAGTATGTGTAATTTTCAGGAAAAGACGTTCTCTCTTTGCTCTTTCTGGGTCAGACTGGCTGTGGTGCAAATACAGCAGCCCAAGCCTGGAGCATATGTTTGGAAAGATGCAATTAACAAGAGAGAAGGAGCCAAAATTTGTGGAGGGAGAGGCAAAAATACGGAAGGAATCTGGGTCCAGAAGATCATCAAGCTGCATCATCAGCTATAGGTTACTTACTTCTGAGAAGAAGAAACAGACAATGCTCTCCTATCCTGTAAGCTGCTTTAATTTATGATCATTCCCCCTTTCTTTGCAGAGCAATTTTCCCCATGGATCCATGTATGGCTGCCTCCTTCTCACTCACCAAGTCTCCCCTCAAATGGCGCAACCAGGGTGTCACTGGTTTAGCAGGACCCTTCCCTCTCTCCTGGTCTATATCATGTGGCTCTATACTTTCTGATTTGTAGCATGTGATAACACAGGAACTTTTCATCTACTTTGTAAATGTCTGTCCCCTTCCACCTACAGATAAATTTTTGGGGGCATCCTCTACAGCCACACACACTCAGAACAGCTCCTGGCTTGCAAAAAGAAAGCAATCCCTATTTTTTGACTGGCTTACTTATGCTATGTGTGAATGGACTGGTTTTATGTTTCCTCCATATACTGGGTCATTTTCTTTCTCATCTCATATTAGTAAATTGAACTCAGTCCAACATTTATAGAGCACCTACTAGGTAGAGACACTGTGGTAGACACTGGAGAAATAAAGACAAAAAGGAGGCATGGTCAGTGACCCCAGGGGCTTCATGGTGACACTGCAATCTGTGCAGTCTTATCACAGAATCAAATCCTGAAGCAACAGATGATAAGTTGATGGTAACTTTTGCATTGTGTTTACTCAGGAAGAAGCTTAGACTGTACTCATAGTTTTCATTTTTGGATCCATTTTTGAAATACACTACAATCATTACTTTAGTGTTTTGACTATCACAAAATATGAACAACTTCCAAAATAGTTTCAAAATGTCATAAATACCTAATTATTTAAAAAAATTCTGTCATTATACCATGATCCCCTCAAAATCACTTTCTAGAATTCAAAGACTCTGACTACCCTCTAAGGAAAGTAACATGTAGGATTCTACCAAAATCATATAGAAAGCTATGTACACAATCCTTTTAATAAGATCAAATATTCCCCCAATGAGGCAGCTTCTAAAAGATCTCCTCTATCAAAACATTCTCTGAGCATTTGAATCCATGTGGTTAAGACCATTGCTTGGTGGAGGCTTTGAAAATTCAACCTGCAAAGTCTCGTTAAATCATCCCAATTATTATATCCATCTAATCCAAAATTCTCCACTAATAGATAAGATCATTCATGAGAGCTTACATGGCTTATGTAAATTCTAGACTCAGAATGTTTTATAAAAATCACAAGCACTAGCTTAAAAGTGGATTCTCTGGCCATACTCAAGGCTGGAGATGACTGAAGCCTGACAGCTTTATTGCAAGCCTGTGAGACAGAGAACTACCCAGAACTGCCTGAGCCAGAACTACCCAGCTAAGCTGTTCCTGGATTCCTGACTCTCAGAAATCTGGTGAAAGAATAAATGTTTGTTGTATGTTTGTGTGTGTGTTTTTCTAAAGCGTGATCATTGGCGTCCTATTTCCAAATTATGTGATGGCATGGAATGCAGTTTAAAAGCACAATTTAATATCCATTTTAGATAATATTTCAGAGTTAGAAGGCATCATTGGTTAAGAGTGTGGGATTTGGAGTCAGGTGCAGGACTCATGCCTACAATCCCAGCACTTTGGGAGGCCAAGGTGAGGATCATTTGAGTCCAGGAGTTTAAGACCAGCCTGGGCAAGATGGCAAGATCTTTCTCTACAAAAATAATAATAATAAGTAAATAAAAATTAGCTAGGTGTAGTGGTGTGCACCTATAGTCCCAGACACTCAGGAGACTGAAGTGGAGGATTATCTGAGCCCAGGAATTCAAGGCTGCAGTGAGCTGTGATTGCACTGCTACGCTCCAGCCTCAGTGAGAGAGTGAGACCCTGTCTCCAAAAAAGAAAAATAAAAGTGTGGGATTTGGAAAGAGAGAGACCAGGGTCTGAAACTAGCCCAAGCTATGTGATCTGGGCAAGTGTCTTAATAACTATGGTGAGCCACCGTTCCCTGAGAGCTACTGTGACAAATGAGAAAAGGAAATGGGACCATGATGCCTGGCATACACAGACATACAGTGGGCACTCAATTCATGTTGACTGTGAGGTCAGTGAGAACACTGACGATGATGGCAAGAGAGCACAAGATCTTGAACCCAGGTATGGCTGTCTCCAAACTCAATCCCACTTCACTATTTCTTGTTTAGTTTTTTCATTCCTGGTCACCAATTCAGAGCATCAGCAGGAGGTTTCAGCTCTGATTTCTAAGGTATGGACGCTGCAGAGCCTCTAGGGGGTGAGTTTGTTTAACCCCAATCACCCCGGCAGGTAATTTGTGCAACAGAAAGGATAGAGATTGAATGGAGGGGAAGTGCCAACTCTCCACGTGGGGGACAAGGCACCATATGGCCCTGCAATTAGGAAGGAAGAAGACTGCCAAGGACAAAAATAACTGGCAGAATCCAACACGGCTGGTAAGAGACGTCAGCCCAGGTCAGCTCCTTCTTGGTGTTGTTCTTGTTCCCTAAGGGACCTTACTGACACTCCTTACCATGAATTTGAAAAAGATACGAGAGAGGTAAAGGAAGTCTGATGATGCTGGATAGTTCTCATATCAGGTCATTAAATAAATTTTCCCCTTTCCCAATGCTTCAAGAGAAGATTATTGTTAACTTTGAGAAGCTCACTCTCCTTCTCTCCAAAAGAAGGCAGGTGATTTAGATAAGATGTCTTGTCGCCTGCAGCTCGGACATAAGCTGCTGACTTCAGTCAATACCAGAGATAGCAAGAGGAAGAGGAAGAAGGAAGCTGTACAGATTTAAACCTACCCCTTTTCTATGAGTAAAGTTGGTGTTCAAGAAAAAGAACAGGGAACAAGGACTCAGTAAATTTCTGTAAGGATTCAGGCATGCTTCACGCCAGGAAAACAACGAACGCCGTACTCTTTCAAATCTCAAAAAAATCCAAACATTCAGTTTCTTTCTCTTCTAATGGAATGAAACTATCAATGGCATTCAAATACCATCACTCATTCAGCTGAAAGCTATTTTATGCATGTAACTACGAGAGGATTATTCAAAGGAAAAAAGGTAAGGTTTCATTTGGCAAAATGAAAATTAATGTTTCTTAAAATAGAAATCAGTTAGGTAACCTCTATCTTAATTATGACACTTCAATATTTTTTTCTTGACAGCTTAAAGTCAAAATCACCCTTCATTGCTGCTTCTTTGGTTAAACAGTAGCTGAGGAAGCTGGCTTGAATTTAAGGACCATATTGAATTTTTAAAAATACGTAGTAAGACACTAGAATCACAACCACTTGGTGAGATGCTCACACCATGAGGGGCACATGGAAACTGAAAACAAATGGAAAAATCCAACTCACGCCTAAGCTCTTGTTCAGTTTGGGACTTTTACACACCATGTGCAAAGGCAGCTCGCATAGACTAGGTTATTTACATTTATATGTTTTCCCCTGAACTTTAAGTTAGTACACACTGTTGCTTTTGTGTCTATTATATACATACATGCTGATGTTTCACTATATATTTTTGTTGTTGTTCTAATCTTATCATCCCTATTAAGCTACAAGTTCTGTGAAGCCTAGATTCATCTTTGTATAATAACTCCTAGCATACTATAGGTTCCTAGCTTCTAGAACTTCCCGTATAGGAAGGTCTCAGGAAACCAGTATGGGATAATATTAATGAAAATAAGAAGTGACCTGGTTATATATATCTCTCTCTCATTGAAATACTGTGAGAGCGTACCCTTCCTGGGCATTTGTACAAAAAAGATAATAAGCCTTCCGGCTGGCTCCTTTGCAACAGTTATAAAGGCAAAAGGAATAGAAAAAGGATTCCAGGGTCCTTTCAAAGGAACCAATAGGGTAGGGTGGGATTTATACTGGAAAGGCTCTGTTTCAGTCTATCTAGTCATTAGCACCCATTTTCTAGCCACCAGCTCCCAGCTCTTGAGGTGCATGTGACCCTGACCAAGCTAATTAGCATGGTCCATTCTCTAGTCAAGATGTTCAGGGCTGGCATATGACCCTGGTTAAGCTAACTGGTTTCAATCTTGGGACACTGGTTGTAACCACTGAGGAAAAGAAACTCACTTTTCATGAAGGACGCTAAGCTTCAAGGATGGGAATCTAATAGTGCTAGGAACAATTCTCTTCCCATCAGAGATAAGGCTGAGAATGGCACCAACACAGCAGAGAGCAGAAGAGAGATACAAGGACAGACTGCCAACATGTTTTGGGTACCCAGAGCCAGCCATGCCTGTAGGTAGTTTATCTTCAGACTTTTTCATTAGGTAAGCAAATAAATTCTCTTTTCTGTTTGACTTTGAATTCTTCTGGCTATGACAATGGAATGAGTTTTAAGTGAAACAGAGGTGTTTAAGTGAAACTCAGGTCCTTTACAATATATCCTGACCTGCGCCGTCTAACCTCCTCTGCCATAATCCCTCATCCGTTCCGTGAATTTAAGTCCTAAATGCACTCCACTATACATTGTCCATGAACAGATCAAACACATTTATGGCAACATGCCTTTGCTCAAGTTATTACCTCTCCCTGAGATCTTTCCTTCTTTCTCTGCCCAGGAAACCCCTATTGATATTACAAAGCCCATTTTTCTGTGGAAGCCATGCCATTCAAAAGCAAGAGCAAGCACTCCCTTCTCTGTGTTTCCTTTCACTCCTTCCTCTGTGTTCTCTTTTGCTTTTTCCCCATAATTTATGGCATTTTGTACCATTTGCCACATTGGTTCACTGTTATTTATTCAGGCATTTCTCCCTAAACTGTAACTTATTCACCTTTGTCTCCTCATAGTTTAATGTTCAGTAAGTGAGAAGAAGGAAAAAATGGCAGTGGGGGAATGTTATGGTCATGCAGGGCAGAGAAGGATGAACTCTGAACAAGAGTCTTCAGAACCTGGGTATACCTTGTAATAACAACATTAATCAGGAAATCATTGCTGGATTCAAATATTTCCAAAATGACCTCCCAACTTTTCACCTTCCACTGAAAAAATCACTAGAGTATTAAGTAAATGCAAAGGACACAATCGTTATTTAATAGTCAAATTAGGATCCCATGCTGTTCCCCAACTCCCTGAAAATTACACATTTAAAGAGACAGATTATGAAGATAATTACCTTTTAAATGTAGGCTAGGCACGATGGCTCATACCTGTAAAATCCCAGAATTATGGGAGGCTGAGGTGGGCGGATCACCTGAGGATAGGCGTTCAAGACCAGCCTGGCCAACGTGACGAAACCCTGTCTCTACTAAAAAATAAAAAAATAAATTTAAAAAATTTAAAAATTAGCAAGTGTGGTAGCAGGTGCCTGTAATCCCAGCTACTTGGAAGGTTAAGGCAGGAGAATTGTTTGAACCCAGGAGGCGGAAGTTGCAGTCAGCCAAGATCATGGCCCTGCACTCAAGCCTGGGCAACAAGAGCAAGACTCCATCTCTCTCTTTCTCTCTCTCTATATAAAATAAATGTAAGCAGTTATGTTTACAACACCCTCTGCCTTTTTCACTAACCTACAGGTTGGAGTATACGGATAAAACCAGAAGGTAGCATTATTGGGAACCAGAAAAGCAATAGCCTCAAGACTTCTAAATTCTCAATACAAACAACAAAATATCACAGCTAAGACAAATGCTTTAAGTGGCATGGACTCAGGGGATATTCTCTGGCCAGATTAAAAGATACACACCATCCTTTCATGTGATGATTAAAAAAAAAATACTGATCTCTATCTACCTCCTTCTCTCTCATCCAAAAACATTTTTCTTGTGTGTTAAGCATTTTCTAAAAGAAGTAACTATTCAGAAATCAATTCCCTATAGGTAGATTTATACCAAGTTAGGCTGGGGTTGAACTGCAATATTACCAAAGCTCTTAGAAATCTGGCAAAGACAATATTAAGGCTATCAAAAGAAGCCTGTAATTGAGCTGAAAAATTAATTATAGCCTCAATGTGATTCTCTTCAATCAGGAAGATCCGCTAGATGCCGTGCTCTCATCTAACTCTGAGTAAAATTTAGACAGACAGGCATGGCAGCAGTCAGATTTCTGCCTCTTTTCTCTGTTCGTTCCTTGATATTTTTCTTTTATTAAATAAGACAAACATACAGACACACATACCAACTACTATCAAACAGACACACATACCAACTGCCTACTGTCAACCAGAAACACATACCAACTACCGGCAAACAGAAACAGGTACCAACTACCGTCAAACAGGCACACATATCAACTATCATCAACCAAAACATATACCAACTACAGTCAACCAGAAACACATACCAACTACCCTCAAACAGACACACATACGAATTACCATCAACCGGAAACATATACCAACTACCATCAAACAGACACACATACCAATTACCATCAACCAGAAACACATACCAATTACCATCAAACACACACACATACCAACTACCATCAACCAGAAACATATACCAACTACCATCAAACACGCACACATACCAACTACTGTCAAACAGGCTCACATACCAACTACCATCAAGTAGAAACACATACCAACTACTGTCAACCAGCAACATGTACCAACTGCCAACAAAGAGACACACACACCAACTACTGTGAAACAGAAACACATACCAGCTACTGTCAACCAGAAACATGTACCAACTACTGTCAAACACACATACAAACAACTTCTGTCAAACAGACACACACCAACTACCGTCAAACACACACCAACTACTGTCAAAGAGAAAACCTCTTCTGCACAATATTGCCAAGCAACCATCTGAAATTGATACTGTGTTCTCTTGGACCAAGAACAAACAAAAAAGATGCCTGTGTCCTTTTAACTCGTATCCACTTTTGTGAACATGGCCAAAGTAGAAGGGCTCAATGAGGAGGGTGTAAGGAAATATATTTGGATCTAAAGCCTGGCCAGGCTTTCCACACTATTTCTAGACACAAACGGAGCTGGCTTCCTGGGCTCTCTAGCAGACTGTGGCAACTATTTAGCATATGAAGAGAGGCCTCCCAGTACCCACTTTCTGGAAACAAAAGCAGCCTGTCATCAATATAAATACAGTTTACATACCAATGCTTTCTAATTAACCTTTCACCAGTAGTTTTGACCACGAGTGCATTTTCCTTCTTAGCCTCAGGAACCTGGGAGAGGACTAACCCTAGGCTTCTCAGTCTTTGCTAATGATAGGGTTTCAAGGGGCTTTAAACAAAGTTTAGATGTCAGGATCAGCTCTACCACTTACTAGATGAACTCAAGCAAGTAAGGTAACCTCTCTCACTTCCCCTACACTCACTTCCACAGAAAAGGCTTAGGAGCTTTCTCATAAGATCAACGGGAATATTAAACAATATATGGAAAGTGTTTAACACCACAATGGGCTCAAAGGGAAAGTCACAAACCACGTACAATAGCAACTTATGCTTAGTTGTTCAGTAACATCTAAGTTAGAAAGAATATTCGAGATCAGTGATCACAACCAACAGGAGACTGCTTAAACGGGCCTTCCTGGACCACTGTATCTAAAATAACATCAAACCCCTTTATTCTCTAACCCCCTTACCCTGCTTCATTAATTTTATGTAACAGCATATGTCACTTCCTGGCATGTTATATTTATTTTGGGTGTTTTTTTCTATATTCGTACTCCATAATGCAAGTTCAGTTGAACTCACTAATATATTCCCAGTGCCTAAAAAAGTGCCTGGCAAACAGAGACCCTCAATAAATTAACTGCAGGATGGCGGAATGAATATACATTTTAAAAATACAGGGGGGCTATCAATTTTTACATTTGTTTTTGAGATGGGGTTGTATTTTATTAAAAGGATTTTTGATACTACAATTTGCTTTACATCTAAAATAGATTTATTATCTATTTATTCAAAACATGTCTACTGGACAGAGGATTTCACAAAGCTGCTTGCTAGGTGCTGATAAAGAGGTAATGACTCATCAGAGTCTGCTCTTAAAGAGGTTTTAGTTCATACACACTGGGTTACATCCTCAATGCACAATCATTTTTCCTTCATTGGTAAGTGCCCCTCTCCCTTCTGTGGTGACTGCAAATGCAGCCATGTTGGTAAAATGTAATAACCAGCCTGCTGTGAGAAAGGAAGGAAGTAGATGTGCTGGGAAGAGCAGCCAGGCTGAGAGAGGGCTTCAGTGCTCCCCGTGGTGCAGGAAGTCCCAGGGCCCAACTGTTACTAAATCTGGATGGTATATGCATCAAAAAAAATTTTTTTAAATAATCAGGCAACACATAAAAAACTTTGAAAAGATATATTCTTTCCAAGGGAAATCGATCCTAAAGAAATAAACAGAAATCTGAACATATATTAAAACACTGATCCTACAGAAATACAAACTACCATCAGAGAATACTATAAACACCTCTATGAAAATAAACTAGAAAATCCAGAAGAAATGGATAAATTCCTGGACATCTATACCCTCCCAGGACTAAACAAGGAAGAAGTAGAATCCCTGAGTAGATCAATAACAAGTTCTGAAATTGAGGCAGTAATTAATAACCCACCAAAAAAAGCCCAGGACCAGACAGATTCACAGCCAAATTCCACCAGAGGTACAATTCCTGGTACCATTCCTTCTGAAACTATTCCAAGCAATAGAAAAAAAGGGACTACTCCCTAACTCATTTTATTAGGCCAGCATCATCCTGATACCAAAACCTGGCAGAGACACAATAAGAAATGAAAATTTCAGGCCAATATCCCTGATGAATATCAATGTGAAAATCTTCAATAAAATACTGGCAAACCGAATCCAGCAGAACATCAAAAAGTTTATCCACCACAACAGTCAAGTCAGCTTCATCTCTTGGATGCAAGGCTGGTTCAATATACACAAATCAATAAATGTAATCCATCACATAAACAGAACCAATGACAAAAACCACATGATTATCTCAATAGATGCAGAAAAGGCCTATGATAAAATTCAACACCCCTTCATGCTAAAGACACTCAATAATCTAGGTATTGACAGAACGTATCTCAAAACAGTAAGAGCTATTTATGACAAACCCACAGCCAATATCATACTGAATGGGCAAAAGCTGGAAGCATTCCCTTTGAAAACCAGCACAAGACAAAGATGCCCTCTCTCACCACTTCATTTCAACATAATATTAGAAGTTCTGGCCAGGGCAATCAGGCAAGAGAAAGAAATAAAGGGTATTCAAGTAGGAAAAGAGGAAATCAAATTGTCTCTGTTTGCAGATGACATGATTGTATATTTAGAAAACCCCATCGTCTCAATCGAAAATTGCCTTAAGCTCATAAGCAACTTCAGTAAAGTCTCAGGATACAAAATCAATATGCAAAAATCACCAGCATGCCTATATACTAATAAGAGACAGAGAGCCAAATCATGAGTGAACTCCCATTCACAATTGCTACCAAGACAATAAAATACCCCGGAATACAACTTACAAGGGATGTGAAAGACTTCTCCAAGGAGAACTACAAACCACTGCCCAAGGAAATAAGACTGGACATAAACAAACGGAAAAACATTCCATGCTCATGGAGAGGAAGAATCAATATTGTGAAAATGGCCACACTGCCTAAAGCTATTTACAGATTCAGTGCTATTCCCATCAAGCTACCATAGACTTTCTTCACAGAATTAGAAAAAACTTCTTTTAATTCCATATGGAACAACAAAAGAGCCTGTATAGCCAAGACAATCCTAAGCAAAAAGAACAAAGCTGGAGGTGTCATGCTACCTGACTTCAAACTATATTACGAGGCTACAGTAACCAAAACAGCATGGTACCGGTACCAAAACAGACATATAGACCAATGGAACAGAACAGAGACCTCAGAAATAATGCCACACATCTATACTAACTGATCTTTGACAAACCTGACAAAAACAAGCAATGGGGAAAGGATTCCCTATTTAATAAATGGTGTTGAAAAAACTGGCTAGCCATACGCAGAAACTGAAACTGGACCCCTTCTTTACACCTTATACAAAAATTAACTGAAGATAAATTATACACTTAAATGTAAGACCTATAATCATAAAAAACCCCTAGAAGAAAACCTAGGCAATACCATTCAGGATATAGGCATGGACAAAGACTTCACGACTTAACACCAAAACCAATGGCAACAAAAGCCAAAATGGACAAATGACATCTAATTAAACTAAAGAGCTTCTGCACAGCAAAAGACACTGCCATCAGAGTGAACAGGCAGCCTACAGAATGGGCAAAAATATTTGCAATCTATCCATCCGGCAAAGGGCTAATATCCAGAATCTACAAGAAACTTTAACAAATTTACAAGAAAAAAACAAATACCACCATCAAAATATGGGTGAAGGATAGGAACAGACACTTTTCAAAAGAAGATATTTGTGTGGCTAACACACATGAAAAATAGCTCATCTTCAGTGGTCATTAGAGAAATGCAAATGAAAACGACAATGAGATACCATCTCACACCAGTTAGAATGACAATCATTAAAAAGTCAGGAAGCAACAGATGCTGGAGAGGATGTAGAGAAACAGAAACACTTTTACACTGTTGGTGGGAGTGTAAATTAGTTCAACCATTGTGGAATATATTGTGGTAATTCCTCAAGGATCCAGAACTAGAAATACCATTTGACACAGCAATCCCATTGCTGGGTATATACCCAAAGAATTATAAATCATTCTACTATAAAGACACATGCAAACATTTGTTTACTGGAGCATTTTTCACAATAGCAAAGGCTTGGAACCAATCCAAACGCTCACTAATGACAGACTGGATAAAGAAAATGTGGCATATATACACAATGGAATGCTATGCAGCCATAAAAAAGGATCAGTTCATGTCCTTTGCAGGGACATGGATGAAGCTGGAAACCATCATTCACAGGAACAGAAAACCAAACACCCGCATGTTCTCAGTCATGAGTGGGAGTTGCACAATGAGAACACATAGGCACAGGGAGGGGAACATCATACACTGTGGCCTCTTAGGGAGTGGGGGGCTAGGGGAGGGATAGTATTAGGAGAAATACCTAATGTAGATGATGGGTTGATGGGTGCAGCAAATCACCATGGCATGTGCATACCTGTGTAACAAACTTGCATTTTCTGCACATGTACTCCAGAACTTTAACAACTACACCAACAACGACAATAAAAAATGAAGATGTTTATCACAACCATTTATAAAGGAAAAAGCAATCATTTTAGATAGAGTAATGAATGAACACCTTTCTATTCTGATATGACAAGGCCCTAACAATTAAAGATATGTATTGGAGGAAAATCAGATTACATAAGAAATCGTCATGAAAATCACATTAAATGAAAAAAGCAGGATACAAAACTGCATACGCAGGATAATACCAATTATCTATGTCTCAGGTGTATGAGTATGTATATCTGTGTGAGTGTATATGGGGGGAGAAAGGTGTCGTAAACATACATGCAGATATATAAAGTAGATACATCCAAATATTCAAATATTCACTATGATTATTCCTGGGTTATGAAATTAATGCACATTTTTCTTTTATTCTTGGTAACTTTTATATTTTTATAATTTCCAAATTATAATAAATAATGACTTTTATTTTAAAATACTGTATTTTACCATAAAATACTACCCAAAGACTTCGGGAAAGTTCTTCTGTTTGTAAGCAACTAAATAGCAAATGCTTCAAAGACCATTAGGAGCATACCTGTAGTTTTACTAGTCAATTTATCACTCAGTGCAATAGAGATAATGCACACTGTGGGAACTCGGGTATCTCAGGAAGAGGAGATTGCAAAGAACTTTTATAGGATTTGGGCATGTGTTGGATAACTTTACGTGATTTGGGGGAGGGTTCAAGGAAGTAGGGCTTTGTTCAGGACTAAATGCTGTTAAGACATGGAAGTAATTCTATGACTGTGTTTCCTAATAAATCTTACCTAGCATGCAGGAAGAAAGAAGCAACACTACAACTCTAACATGTAAAGAAGTACCAGTCACCCCTATTAGCCAGAATGGGAAGATGTGTGGTCATTTTTGTGGTCTGGACAATTTTCATGTTTTGTCTGTGTTAAGGTGTGATTACAAGGGGTCTCATTTTTCTTCTGATCCATCACCAAGCCACTAGCAACCCCAATGCCTAACTGATAGCACCAGGCCAGTTCCTGAATGTCAAAGAATATATAAGCTGTCAGAAATACTGAGAAGCAAGTGTATGATTAGGGTTATTTCTGAAAACAAACATAATGCAAACCTGATGGGGTTATTTTGTAGATTAAGTAATACATGTGAGTGCCATTTATAAAATATAAATAGCTATATGCATGTTACCATGTTGCTAATATCTTCACCATCACTGTCATTTATATCAATCCCATCTAGTGCAGGAGGATCTTTATCTTTGGAAAGAGGCAGGCTGCAACAGAAATTTACAAATTAGTTTCAGTTTACCTAAATTCTCAGGGCTGATGGAAATTAAGACCTATATCTTAGAGATGGACACACATGAAAACTTCAGGCACAACTCTTAATATATGCATCCCCTCATAACATGTCACTCCTGACAAATCCATAAGAAAGAAAAAAATTTAACATCTATCCCAAATTATAGTAACTTAAAAGAAACTTAAGAAATGAAAAATGTGAGCAAAGGCGAAGTGGCATAATGTCAGCAACTTCCTTTTTTTTGAGACAGAGTCTTGCTCTGTCGCCTGGTCTGGAGTGCAGTGGCACGATCTCAGTTCACTGCAACCTCCACCTCCTGGATTCAAGGGATTCTCCTGCTTCAGTCTCCTGAGGGGACCACAGGCACATGCCACCATGCCCAGCTAATTTTTTGTATTGCTAGTAGAGACGGGGTTTCACAGTGCTAGCCAGGATGGTCTTGATCTCCCGACCTCATGATCCACCTCCCAAAGTGCTGGGGTTACAGGTGTGAGCCACCACGCCAGGCCAGCAAGTTAGTTTCAATGGTTCAGCCAAAAAAAAAGACAGAGAGAGAAAGAGAGAGAGAGAGAAAAAGAAAAAGAGAGAAAGAGGGAGAAGGAAAATATGGCATACCAGTAACGTGGTGTATACATGATATTAAAAAGGTAATATTTTAAAAATGTATCTACATGGAACTCCTGAGGGTTTCTTCCTATATTCTCATGGGTCATCTCACACTTCAGAGACTACTTCATTAAAAGACATAATTACAAGAGGTCAGAATATTGGAATTGTATATAAGATGTGTATCAAAGACCAGGAAGTACCCATAGTAAAGCAAAACTTGCTTTCTTTCTGACAGGCCTTTATTGTGACAAAATTATAAATTCTTAGATGACTCATATTCTAGCCATCTATTCATTCTTAAGCATCTACAGAGTTCCAAAGGAGGACCAAGCTTGGCCTGAGGTGTCAGAGGTCCGTGAAGACTTCTCCAAAGGCCTCCTTCATGAGCAGTCTGCATAGGCAGCATAGTGCACCATTTATTATACATTAATTCCGTCTAGTAGACACCATTCCCCTAAGAGCAATGTGATTATCCCATCAAGAGGTTGCAGACACTTAACCATGGTGAGAAAATTAAACAGCCTGTATGTAGTAAAGGGGTCACAGAAAGGGTAGGTTATGGAGAATAAAAAATAAGACCAAACACAGGGGAACCAGGTCTTCTGAACTTTTATTTTTAATTGTATATGAGCATAATGAGGTATGATACCAAGAAAAACACAATAACAACAACCAAAAAAAAACCAAAAACCAAAAAACACACACTCAAACTAAAAAACAAATCTCCTTCCCTCCCAATCCTAGCCTTCCGGTCTCTCCCCAGAGACAAACAATGTTTTCTATGCACATGCACACTTGCACAGATACATCTATTTAAAATCATTAATGGCCACTAACTATAGACCCTGTTAAATACTTTGCTCTGTCTCATTGAACAATATTCACTCATTTATTCATTATTCAGCAATTATTCTAGGAACTACTACAAAAGAAATAAAACAGAAAAAATTCTTGCCTTATGGTCCATTCCATACAGCATATAAACAATAACTCATTATTTCAATAACTGCAGATTCACTCTATTTTAAGTATATGCTACAATGTATAGTCCCTTACTGATGGTCATTCAGTTTGCTTTCTACTTTGCACATTCTTTTTAATAAACATTGGGCTTGCAGCAACCTCTTCTTTTATAAGCAAATATTTTGGCCAAACCCTGAACAGCTGTTTAAGGTTGTATTTTGAAAATGCTTCATTCAATGACTTATTTTTCACTTATCAACAACTATAAAACCATATCAGAGAAGATATTCATTCTAGAATTGTTTAAGATTACAGTTGATTATTTGCAAATACATTAGTTTTAGCAAATTACATTAGTTCTTAAGAGCCTATGCAGAAAGTAAATGTCATAGTCAATCCATCTTTTTTTCCTTGCAACTGTTAGGTGTGGTGTTAATTCTTCTAGCTGGGTTTCAGACAGCCTTAAAATTAACTTTGAAGTTTCTCTAACCCTTAAAAAAAAAGTCAATGATTGCTTTGCCAAGAAAAACAGAGCCCTTACTAAACAAGTCAGAATTCACTAAGTTCTTATAATTTCAAATGTAGACTTTCTGAATGCTGTGTTATGTGTATATATGTGTGTATTTGTGTGTAGGCATACATGTGAGTATGCGTATACATGTATATAAGCTAACACTCATAGAAGGCCTACGATGCACTGCAGCTGAAGGAGTAATGCTCAACCACTGTTATGTCAATCCATATTACAAAATAAATACATACTCAATACAAGAGTCCATATTGATTTACAGAACAATAACCCCAACACTTCTTGAGCACCTAAAATGTGTGCCATGCTCTGTGCTGTTTTAAGTGCATCTCCTACACAAAATAACTCATTGTAAGGATATGAAAGCTGACTCTTAGAGAGGCTTAGGCACTTTGCCACGTTCATTCAACCCCTAAGTGAAAGAGTTAAATGTCAGTGTAGGCAGCCTCTGCTTTTAAATCTCTATAAAATGTATGACACTGTTGTAACTTCTAAATACATCTGATAATAAATTATGAGCTGGCATTTTATATCTATTACCTTAGTATAAAGTATCATGTAGGATTTATATAGGTTAAATTATGATTTTTGTAAATGTAGGATCCATGATTCAACCCACATCTATGTACTTCATAGCTGGGTATTCTTTTTTGCCACCTCAAGGTATGCCAGAATGAAGCTATGGAGAAGTTGTACTGCCCACTTTCTGCAAAGAGGCAGGGTTGAAAGCATGAGTTCTAGAGGGCTACTGCCTAGATTCAAATCTGAGCACAGTCACATGGTAGCCGTGTGCACTGGACAAATCGCCCTTCTGTTTATCTGTTTAGTGGGAATAATGGGAATGATATTCTTGGTGGCTGAGTGTATTGAAGAGGAATGTGTGTGTGTGTGTATGTGTATGAAGAGCTGATAACAGTGTCTGGCCTATGTTTAGGTACTTCGTATAGCTTGCAACTATGGTTATCTGCCCATATTCACTCCATAGCAGAATTACAATCAGCTATGTTCTATCCCAGACTCAGGGCAGAGCCTGGAGTTCATACATATCACATGTTGTGGAAAAGACCAACTATGAAGCTTCATTAGGAGCTTAGAACATTGAAGAAAAATTAAGAACAATGTTCCAATGAGAAGTAAATGATTTTGAGGAACTACAAAACTACCATCCCAGAGCTTTTTAAGCAAAGGTCTCCAATAACCTCCCAGCCTGGCAGACTGCAACCCATACAGCCTGATGTGAATTCACTTTGCTCTGGAGGAGTAAGCTCTGCTCATGGCAGACAGCCTGATTGCCAGAAGTTACATTTCCTGTGAGTGAGCAGGGAAGCCATGGAAACTAGAGCCACGGGGCACCCAGGGGCATCCCAGGTGAAATGAGGCTCTCGTCACCTCAGAGAAGCCTTCTACTCACATATGAAGCAGCCCAATGAGGGACAAGAGGGGCAGCTGGCACACAGCTGGCAAGAAGGTCTGGGGCACCCTACCATCCCCTCTCCCTGCACTGGGGCCCACCAGAGGCTCAGGGCCAGAGGAGAAAAGTGGCTCTACAATAAGGCTCTGTACAAAAGGGTCTCCCTTTTTCAATTCCTCTCCATTTTCTCCAGCTGAGCCCAGCTTTATGCAAACAACAGTCTTTTAAGGCTTTTTTTTTTTTTTTGAGACAAGAGTCTCGCTCTGTCGCCCAGGCTGGAGTGCACTGGCATGATCTCAGCTCACTGCAACCTCCACCTCCCAGGTTCAAGCTATTCTCCTGCCTCAGTCTCCCTAGCAGCTGAGATTACAGGCATGTGCCACGACGCCCGGCTAATTTTTGTATTTTGAGTAGACACAGGGTTTCACCATGTTGGCCAGGCTGGTCTCGAACTCCTGACCTTAAGTGGTCTACCCACTTCGGTCTCCCAAAGTGCTGGGATTACAGGCGTGAGCCACCGTGCCCGGCTGCAAACAACACTCTTAAGCTCAAAATGCAGGCTACTGGAGGGGTGGGGTGAGCCAACAGTTCATTAAGTGGCAGCAGGCCAGGGAAGTGGGGAGGCGGGAACCGGAGGCGGCAAAAGGGAAAGGACCCTGGCTCTCAACCCGCTGGAGCCAAAGTAAACTGTGCTCCAACGGACCCCCGCTCCGAGGCGGAGCGAGCCTGGCACTGATGGGCCGCCTTCGTCTCCTTGCACCTGCCCTGGCGCTGCAGCCAAGGCGGTCCCCGCACGGGCCCTGCGCTCCGCGGCGCGGGCCAAGATGCTCGCCCGAGAAACATGGCTGGCTGGAGCCTCCGTGCTGCGAGCGCCACGCGCGGAAGGGCCCTGAGGGACGCGGCCGCCAGCTCGGGGAGGCGGGAGGAGGAACTTGAACGCCCCGGCTGACCTCAAGTGCAGCGCCTTCCAGCCGCTCCCCAGCGAGGCAGCTTCCTAGCCTTCTCCTTCCTTCCCTTTCCTCCCTCCTACGTTCTTCCCCTCTTCCTCATTCCCGCCCAGCCTCCTTCCTCCCTTCCTAACCTCCTCCCCTCCCCTCTTCCTGCTGTCACTTCCAAACCCAAGGACAAAACCGTTACCTGCGGGCCCCCGAGCGGCTCCGAGGTCCGCCTCAGTCACTGCCTGAGCCTAGGCGCGCGCTCGGTGGCCGCCCGCCTCATCCCAGTGCGTCTGAGCGGCCTGGCAGCAGCTGCTCCTTTTATGGGGCTCGCAGGCAGGAGGCTCGGCCAGGGTGTCCCCAGCGCGCTCGGGCGGCAGCGGCGTCAATGCACGCTATTCACACTCGGGGCTGCGGCTGGTACCCCCCTACACACCCCCCGGGAGTGCGCAACTGCCCGCCCGCCCCCATCCACATGGCCTTGGGCAGGGATGGGGGTGGGGGACAAACATGGCTATCACGGCACCCACTAGGGGAAGGGAGTCACGTGGGTAGCCAGGGTAAGAGGGGCCCACCAAGAGCTGCTACCACCTTGAAATGAACATGGAGGTGCCGGTCAAACACTGGAGTGTAGGGTTGACTTTGAAATAAGGCAGGAAGAAAGCTGAACGTTTCATCATCATCATCATCATCATCATCATCATCACTATTTTACTTATAATTATTATTAACTAGCATCTGCCATTTTATTAAGTGATTACTATGAGCCAAAAAATTCTCTTCTGGTGCAGACCATTTTAAAAGAGCTGTGTGTTCTGGATCCACCACCTGGCACTTTCGTTAATACAGACAGGATCACATCTTCCCTCTTCTCAGTGGAAACTTCTGCTGGCCCCAGTCCTTACAAGAAAAGCTACCCACATTAACTCTGCATTCAAAGGCCTTTAAGTTTCTATCCTGGTCCTACTCTTTAGCCTCAAATCTGATGCATCTTACCCTCAAAGAACTCCAGGAAGGGGTTAAGTATTTGTCTTTTAATTAAAGATGAGAAACACAAAGCTCAGAGAGGTTAAGTAATTGCCAAAGGTCACTCAGCTAAGAAGTGCTGGAGCAATGCCCCAGGTCAGTCCAAGTTCAAAGTCCTGGGTCTGGGTCTCTCCATACTACTGCTTTTCGTAAACTTCTAAGGCCAAGAGGGCATCATGCCCTTTTGAGTTCCGGATGATATCTCACCTCTTCACTGGCAAGAATAAAACTTGAAAGAAACTGGACTCCCTAGGCCAAGAAGAAAATCCCAGAGAGTCCTGTTTGAACCTGTCACCTCCGGGCAGCCCTTCCTTTTATTCATATACAATTTTACTTTTTTTAAATTATACTTTAAGTTCTGGAGTACATGTGCAGAATGTGCAGGTTTGTTACATAGGTATACACGTGCCATGGTGGTTTGCTGCATCCATCACCCCGTCATCTACATTAGGTATTTCTCCTAATACTATCCCTCCCCATTCCCGTACCCCTGCTATCCCTCCTCTCATCCCCCACCCCCACCCCGAACAATTTTACTTTTAGTTTCAGGTGGACCATGGCAATAGTGATAGGACATTCCAGGGAAATAATCAACTTGACTAAATTGGTGTTAGCCCCCAGCATGATCACATCACTGCCTCGAATGGCAAGAAGAAATGGAATTCCCAAGGCTGAGCACCATAGCTCATGCTTATAATTCCAACACTTTGGGAGGCCAAGACAGGAAGATCACTTGAGCCCCAAGTTTGTGATCAGCCTGAACAACATAGGGAGACCCCATCTCTACAAAAAATACAAAAAATAGCTGGGCATGGTGGCACGCACCTGTAGTCCCAGCTATTTGGGAGGCTGAGGTGAGAGGATTGCTTGGGCCTAGGCATTTGAGGCTGCAATGAGCTGTGTGTGCCACTCCACTCCACTCTGGGCAATAGAGACCCTATCTCTCAAAAAAAAAAAAAAAAAGGAAATAGAATTCCCAATGATACGGTTCAGCTCTGTGTCCCCAACCAAATCTCATTTGGAATTGTTGTAATCCCCATGTGTCCAGGGAGAGACCTATGTAATACCATGTGTCCAAGGAGAGAGGTAACTGGATTATGGGGACGGTTTCTGCCAAGCTGTTCAGTTGATAGCTTGGAGTTCTGTTAGGTTGAGTTCTAAGGAGATCTAACAGTTTTATAAGGGGCTCTTCTCCCTTCGCTTGCTTCTCCCTCCTGCTGACTTGTTAAGGTGCCTGCTTCCCCTTCCACCGTGATTCTAGGTTTCCTGAGGAAACTGTGAGTCAATGAAACTGTGAGTCCCAGCCATGAGGAACTGTGAGTCAATGAAACCACTTTCCTTTATAAATTACCCAGTCTCAGGGAAGTTTACAGCAGTGTGAAAATGAACTAATACACCCAAGAAGAAGGCCAAAAAGCAATTATTATACTTCACATAATATTAGAATGGTTTTTCCATGTGACTTACAGAAGCAGAAAACTACAATCTACACTAAGTATCTGAAAAAACCTTCCTTCAAAAGTGTGGAAATGCATAAATTCATTAGCTAAGAGAGTGAGTAATATCACATTTACTCCTCTCTTTTTTTTAAGTAGACACAGAGGAGTAATTTGACATGAGAGGTTCCCCAAAGCAAAGCTGGTATGATTTCCCTATGTAGGGCTCATCAGAGGACTAGATAAGCCCGATGCTGATAAGAAGCAGAAAAGGAAGGTGTAAGTTAGTACCTCCAAAGTGGGGGAGGTGGTGAGATATTCCTGTCAGAGTGAAAGTGATTTTCAATTTCAAATAATTATATTAGGTCATTCATTGTGTGGAATGGAGTGTCTGTAGCACACAGCATTCCTGCTGAGAGGGTTCTCAAAGGCTGAGTGTTAGGAGGCAGAAAGCCTGTAATTAGAAGCCCTGAAGCACCCACCCTCTCTGATGAAGAGGATTGGAGTACAGCCTGTCCAGGTAATAGGGCTCAGCTTAGGAGTGTGTGTGTGTGTGTATCTGTGTGCATGTGTGTGTGTGTATCTGTGTGTATGTGTGTGTGTGTCCCCATTCTGATTTCCCAACATGAACATTTAATTATGCCAAATCTTATAAGCTTCAGGGGAGTGGGAAAATGAGAATTAAAAGCAAATGGTGATTTAGAGAAAAAAGATTTTTGAACCCAATTCCAAAAGAAGCTCACATTTAATACAGGGATAAAAGAGTGGCTTATCCTTTGAAGCAGCCAGCAAAATTCCTAACTACTCTTGGATTCTGAGCTACACAACTTTCTGGTTTCATTTGCATTCATGATAGATTTTCTTAGAAGCCCTCTCAAGACTATGGGTAAATGCCACTGGGGACAAGAAAATGAGGGCTTGGTAGTGATGTCACCATTCTTTTGTCCGTCTCCACTCATATAGATGAAAATGGGCCTCCTCTGAGCAAATCTAGCTTTTCTTGGGGCCCTGATCTTATGAATTACTTACTTTGGGAAGGGCCTGTGAAAACCGAAATTTGCATCTGCCTATAGAGGGAAGTTGGGGACATCTAACTTAATTCATTCCATAGCCACTCTTGACACGACATATGAACCTTCAACGTATCTCAACCAGACGCATGTGTTATGCCTTGGTTTAATTATGAGATGAATTCATAGGTTTTGTGTAATATACTGATTAACTATGTCTCCTGTTCACAGATGGTAAATGTAAAATTTCTCCAGGAGAGGGAATTACATCCTTCTGCAACTTAAGGTTTTTGCTGATCTGTTCAGTGTGGTAATAGATCTAAGGGACGTTTAGTCCCCACTTCAAACGTAAATAGCTATTCTTGATACTCAGATGAAAAAGAAAAAAGATGCCTTAATTATAACTTCACTCAACTGCATTAATACCATTCTATTTAAAACAACAGTAATGGGTTGTTGGGTTTTTTTTTTTTTTGAGCCCCTCAAGATGGATGGAAAAATTAAGTCTGATTTAACCTATCAGCTATGCATAGTATAACAATATTAAGTCATATATTTAGAGTATAAGTAGCTAGAGGCAGTTTCTACATCAAACTCAATTGGCCACCCAGAACTTATATTCTCTGTGGTAGGTATGAGTCTTGTCCTACATTTTGGTCATGTTCATTTATTTTTTAAGTGTAAACAGTATTGCCCTAACATCAAATAGAATGAGTTCAGTTTGGCTTTGAAAACAAAATTTTTAAATATAACATCCTTTCTCCTTTATTCACTCAATCCATATTTTTTTTAAAGCACTTCATACGTGCTGCATTGTTCTAGACAACGGAGATGTAACAATGAACAGACACGGTGATGATATACCTGTGCATGACCAGAATCCTAACATCGATGTTGCAAATGTATACAGAGTTACACGATAATTATCAACCCTAATAGCAGTAGTGCCATGGGAAATATTAATACAAATGAATGAACAAGCCTCAAAAAGTTTTTCCTTGGTTCTAGGATATGCGATATATTTTTTCCATGGACTTTCTAATTGTTTTTTAATGTGAGTAAGGTTACAAATTGATAGCAACGAGCTATGTTTAGACCTTGGACTCTGTAGTCTGTCTGTCCTGAATGGGTATCCCCCTAATCCATATTCACTTGCTCTGTGACCTTGGGCTAATTCTCAGTTTTGCTAATTCTCATTACCTCCATTACAAAATACAATCAAAGAAACTGGGAATACAAATTTCCTTGAGGTAGTGTTGTAAAATTAAATGAGATAATACAGGCAAACTTTCTGGCCTACAATAGTGTTGCTCACCCTTTTCTTCATTATTCCTCTAACCAATGAGCTTTTTTAGATTTTTTTTCTCCTAATCACCCCTTCTTTCCAATGGAATTATAATACCACAGATATACTGTGTTTCTGTTTAGTTACTGTAGGTAGATCTGTACTTTATAAGTAAAAAAAGTAAGCTTTGTTTCACCCCCGAAGAAACAGTGTTCACCCCCTTAGGGGAGACATCACTTCCCTTTGAGAAGGCATGGTCAAGAGTCACTGTGATATAGAGTCATGTAGTGCTTGCTAAATCTTAGCAAATATAACAGTAATAATCATCAAAATAAATATAAGATTCTATATCCCTAGACTAGAGAAAGTCAGAGTAAAGTATGCAAAAAGACAATAAGAGGCACATCAGCTCTGACACTCAGGAAACCAAAGCCTGAATCCAACAGTACAAAGGGTAGCATATGGAGGCTGGAGCTGAGCATGAACCAAGAAGACCTTCTTAACAACAGGGAAAAGACAAGATGCAAAGCAGCAGGGCAGCTGGACAAGGGTGATCACATCTCTTAATGAGTCAGCTAAGACCACCCATCATTTACACATGCAAAGAAGAAGCAACACAACATCAAAGTGTTCCAGGATAGATGCTTTTAGGCACAGTTCATTTTGCCTGAAAAATCCTCTTTCCACCCCTCTGTCCATTCAAGTCTCATCCCCACATCAAACCTACCAACAGTCTCAATTCCTTCATGAAATCTGTCTAGCACAAAGGGCCCTCAGTCATCAGACAACCCAAATTAAATTGAAGGATATTCTACAGAATAACTAACCAGAGCACTTCTTCAAAGTGTCAACATCATGAAAGAAAGGGAAAGACTAAGGAACTGTCCCCAGTGGAGACACGACAAAGAGATGGAATGTGAGAGAACAGATTGGATCCTGCAACACAAAAAGGACATTAGTGGAGGGGAAAATGGTGAACTCCAAATGGTTATGGTTTAGTTAATAGTACTGTACATGTTAATAGTACCTGGTTTAGTTAATAGCCAATGTCAACTTTCTGATTTTGATCATTGTATCAAATCTAAGATGTCAACATTAGGGACAGCTGAGAGGAGGATAAATGGGAACTCTCCATACTATTTTTGCAACTTTTCTCCAAGGTTTATTTCAAAATTAAAAGTTTTTTTTTTAATGGTGATTTACTCATTCAATTTTTTCAGCAAATGTATTTTAAAGGCCTACCCCATGCTAGGCCCTTCCAGAGGCTTGGGAATCAGCTGGAACAAAACAAGACAATAATCTCTAATATCATGGTTAACATAGTATTCTAGAGATTCCCTTCTGCCTAAGAATTGCTATGAGGCAATGCCTTTTAAGTCTTATCCTGTCCACTACTGCCATGTCAAATTCATCTACCTTGTCTTATCTCCTCACATTAGAACAGGGTATGGCTCCTGTTCTCTGCCTTTCACTCATGGGAGTGGATGAGGAGGAGCGCTCCTATGGTCCACTGCCTAGTATGTAGCACATGCCTAGAACACTGCTTGAACATAGACCTTTGATAGGTGAGAGGAATTGCCATTTAAAAAAATATGAACACCCAGCCTGGTGCAGTGGCTCATGCCTGTAATCCTAGTACTTTGCAAGACCAACGGTGGAGGAACACTTGAGCCAAAGTCAAGACCACACTGGGCAACAAAGTGAGACCCCCGTCCCTATAAAAAAGATTAAAAAATTAGCCAGGCATAGTGATGCATGCCTGTAGTCCCAGCTACTTGGGAGGCTGAGGCTGCAGTGAGCCATGTTCATGCTACTGCACTCTAACCTGGGTGATAGAGCAAGACCCTGTCTTAAAACAAAACAAACAAAAAAACAAACATCCTTAATACACAGCCTGGTGCAAAATAGGCATTCACTTAACATGTTTCTTCCCTAGAATATAAGAATGATCAGCTGTTGGTCTCTGTAGATTCTCAAATGTTATAATTTTATGACATGTCATGTTTGATTCTTAGACAAGTAAGAATGTATGTGTGTTTGTGTGTGTGTATGTGATACCGAGGGAAAGATTGTATGAGAGAGTCTTAGTGAATTAGTTTGGAAGTAGTGGAACTGAGAAACAGAAACCTGACCTAGTATATCCCAATGGACCTTAACACTTCAAAACATAAGCTGGTACTTAAAAGATTGCATCTTCTCACTTTGAAAAACAAGAATGAGCATCAAAACAGAAACACCAAGAAATCTCTGATGTACTTTTCCAGACATTGGCTACTTATACAAATTGAATTAAAAACCAAATTTATCATATGGTTTTAAATATGGAACATGCTTTTGTCACTTAGACTAGAATTACATTTTTTTTGGAAACACCTCCCTGCTGGTCCCCATGCCCAGAACCACCTGAGACATTTACTCATTACATACAGTGATGTCTCTAATTTCAAGATAAGTTCTGTAATGTATTTCATAAGCCTGGTCCTCTTTCAGAGTTCCCATTATCAGTGAATGTCATCTGCATCCATCTCATTATAAAAGCCAAAGCCTGAGAAATCATCCTGGACAACTCTCTCCACTTTTTCTCTAAATTCTGACAATTTTCCTCCTAAATATATTTCATGCATTCACTGCAATTTCTCCAGCCAATGTTCTCATCCACCATGATCTTTTGCCTAGACTACTATAATAGCTTTCAAGCTGGCTTCCCTACCTATAATCCACACTATTCACAGAAGGCAGAGAGATGTTTTTAAAAAGTAAAAACAAACACAAAGTAAATCTGATTATACCATTTCCCAGCTTGAGTCTCCAAAGATCAAGATCCTTAATATGATCTAAAAGGACATATCCTTTTATGGTCTGGTCTCTGCCAACCTCTGCCGTATCATCTCTCAGTACACGATTCCAGACTCTTTCTGCTCTATTTGCACTGGCCTTCATTCATTATTTCAAAATGTTCCACAGTCTGAGCACCTGGGAAAGGCTAGCTGCCAAAGTACCCTTCCTTCCACCTATTTATTCTTCATGTGTCAACTTGAACAGCACCTTCTCAGAAGAACTTTCTAACAAATCCCCAGACTCGGTGTGTTGTTGACCTCTGAGATGGCCATTAATGAGCCCCATTTCCTGATATTTAGACTCTTGTGTATTGTCCTCCCACAGTATAAAAAACTGGGCTGGATAACCAATGGAATACAGGAGAAGTGACAGTATGTCACTCCTAAGATTAGGTTAGAAGACACTAGGTTATCCCTTCCACCTTGGTTCTATGCATTCTCTCTGTCTTCCTCTTGGACTATCTCTTTGGGGGAAGCCAGCTACCACATGGTGAGAGCCACACATAGTGAGGAACTAAAGCCTCCTGTCAACAGCCACGTAAGTGATAGTCAAAGTCCATCTTCAGCCCCAGTTGTGCTTTCAGATGACTGCATCCCTGCCTGACAGCCAACTGTATCCTCATGACAGTTCTTGAGTCAAGACACCCAGCTATACCACTCCTGGATTCTTGACCTTCAGAAACTGTGTGAGATTATTATATTGTTTTAACTTGCTAAGTTATACAGTAATTTCTCAGTGAGACTCATAGATCTGTAAGAAAGTGACAGTAGAGAGACTGCAGTCTGCACAGACCTGGATCAGATCCTATTTTATTGTTATTAATTGACTTAAGGGTGGAAGGCAGCTTATCTCCCTGTTGAAGGCATACTGCAGAGTGAAACTCAAGGTGGATGAGGCTGGGGTGGGGGGACCTCTCTGTACAGTTATCTTCTATTAATTGCTGTCTGATTTTAGGGCTCACATTACATGTTAACTCCCTACCAAAAGCGAATTTAGCAGAGTGATTAAGTTATTTAAGGGAAGTCTTCCAGTTGTAATGCTAGGACAATTAATTCATCCACCTAGTGTTTTTGAGGGCCTACTTCTTGCCTGTCACAAAGTTCTGGAAATACTGCCCACTATAATGGGCTACAAATACAAATACCTGCTCTAATTCAAATGACAGAAAACTGAGGAAAACAATGAATCTTCTAAAGCAAAACCTTGAGTAATTTCATTGTTGAGTACTACTCCTCTGCTAGATTAGGCTTCTCACAAAGAAACCAAAGGGCCAAATTATATATCCTGCAGTATTTCTTAGTAAGAAATTACCCTAAAACTTACCAATAGATAATGAATTGCTTGGATAAATGCCTATGTCATATCCTCTCATGGAATCTTTTTTTTTTTTTTTAAACATATCTCACTTGGCAATTACATGATGGTTGTTGAACTAAATCGATCAATGTCTCTCTCTTCATCAGTTTTATCTACCAATCTCACCACAGTATTTCCAGAACTTTGTGACAGGCAAAATGTAGGCCCTCAAAAACACTAGGTGGGTGAATTAATTGTCCTAGCATTACAACTGGAAGACGTCCCTTCAATAACTTAATCGCTCTGCTAAATTTGCTTTAGGTAGGGAGTTAACATGTAAGTGAGCCCTAAAATCAGACAGTAATTAATAGAAGATAACCGTACAGAGAGGTCCCCCAACCCCGGCCTCATCCACCATTAGTTTCACTCTGCAGTATGCCTTCAACAGGGAGATAAGCTGCCTTCCACCCTTAAGTCAATTAATAACAATAAAATAGGATCTGATCCAGGTCTGTGCAGACTGCAGTCTCTCTACTGTCACTTTCTTATGGATCTATGAGTCCAGGGCACCAACCAGGCTTTCTCACCCTTGAAGGATAATTATCATCATTCTCATGTTAAGTACAATGTCCTGCTTAGTAACAGACATTGATGCTATCAATACCCAATCAGGAGACCAAGTTCCCCCATCTGTGTCTAAAAGTTTCCATTTTCAATTGGCTGAATTTTATTTCTCATGGATGACAGACACTTTATTGGCCTCCTCTCTGGAATATTATGACTATTGGTTGCAAGTAGAAAGACTTACTAAGTTAAATACAGACAGTAGTAACACAAAGAGAGCTGACAGGCCATCAGCACACAATGTTTAATCAAAGCTGGTAATAGCTGAGGCAAGAGGATCACTTGAGGCTACAAACTTGAGAGTAGCCTGGGCAAGATAGCATGACCTTGCCTCTTTATTTAAAAAAACAAAAACAAAAAAACAGCTGACAGTAGATCCTATTATCTTCTTACATCATTCTCTCTCATTCATTTCCCCAAATTCAGGTATAATGGTAGAGAAAAGCTAAGTTTCACTTCCAAGAAATATATGAGTTTTAGCCAACACTTCCAATGGGCTGGCTGATTTTTGAATGGGGTGTATGCTTACAAAAAAAAATCCTCAGATTTGGGACCCCATCCTGATCTGAGAATATCCAGAGGAAAAGCCTAGCAATCTACAATTTTAACTACTAACTCAAAAAACAGATTACATTACCAGGCATAAAAGCTCATATGTCACCTAAAACCACTTCCACTATAATAGGCTACAAATGCAAATATTTGCTCTAATTCAAACTGAGGAAAACAATGAATCTTCTAAAGCAAAAAACTTGAGTAATTTCGTTCTTGAGTACTACTCCTCTGCTAGATTAGGCTTCTCACAAAGGAACCAAAAGGCTAAATTATACAAACTGCACAAGAGACAGGTCAAGTCCTTTTCATAATAAGTGAAGTTTAAAAAAGTCTTACAACAAAGAAGATAACAGTCTTCTTCTTGGAGTCCATTTTCCACAGTGAACTCACAAATAAAAAACTGATGTTAGTATCTCTTTAAGAATATCCCTTTCAGAAGGTGAGCATCTAAGGAAAATTACCAGAAAGGTTATTTTCTCATGTCAGTTATCATTATATTAAAATACATTATGTTCCAAATTAGAGGATTAAATAATCCTAACAGTTTTTTTAGCCACTCCTTCTCATCCTTCATGGGTCATGAAGAAGAAGGAGGTTTTGACCACAACTCTCAAGCTACTTTTGAATCAATCTATCTGAAAATGTGAGGAACACTTCCACATGATTGAACGAGTCCACAATATTTTCAGTTTCCAAAATACTAATCTAACTTGAAAATATTTATCTACATATTATTTTAAATTTCCAAATTTACTTTTGCTTGTTTTTCTTTGCTCTCTGTTGAAATAGATTTGTCTCTAATATTCTAACATTCCTATGGTGCTTACTGCGTGCCAGGGGCTATACTATGTGATTTCATCCACTACTTCTTTTAACCAACCCAAACTCCAACAAAGCAAGGATCGTTATTCCCTTTTTATAGATCAGAAAATGGAGGCCCAGAGAGGCTACAAAACTTGTCTAAGTTATCTTAGCTCCTGGTGACAAACCAGGATTTAAGACACATCTGAGCCAAGCACTGTGGCTCACGCATGTAATCCCAGCACTATGAGAGGCCAGCAGAAGGATCCCTTGAGCCCAAGAGTTCAACACCAGCCTGGGCAACATAGTAAGACCCTACCTGTATAAAAAATACAAAAAGCTAGCTGGGTGTGGTGGTGTGCACCTGTATTCCCAGCTATTCAGGAGGTTGAAGTGGGAGGATCATTTGAGCCCAGGAGGTCGAGGCTGCAGTGTGCCAAGATTACACCATTACATTCCAGCCTGGGTGACAGAGTGAGATCCTGTCTCAAACAAACAAAAACACACATCTGACTTCAAAGCTTGTTTGCTTAGCAAAATACAAAACTACACACACACACACACACACACACACACACACACACACATATATGATTAAAAGCATCCATTATGATGGTGCAATGAAAAATGTACTCCTTATAATGGCATTGTTTGTAATACAAAGGATAAATGCTTGAGGGGATGGATACCCAATTTTCCATGATGTGATTATGATACATTGCATGTCCATGTACCCATAAATATATATATCTACTATGGACTCACAAAAATTTAAAATAAATTTTTTGAAAATTATTTTTAAACGTACTCATCACCTTTTCTATTATTTAATAAGGAGAAACTATAACTGCTAGAACAAATTCTAAAGAAAGTTCTAGATTCTAAAGGAGTCAGTAACCTGCAATTAATTTAACAAAACTGGAGGAAATGTAAACTTTTTCCTGCTCCTCCCACCCATCTCCCCCTCCAGATAGGAAAAGATGGACATAGGAAAGAAACAGCACCACAAAGGACAAAGAAAAGCCACCAAATAAAACCCATCTAGTGCAAAGTCACAATGATGAGGCTGGCCAATGTGGGTGAGTTTCCTACTATGGTGCCCACTAAAAACAACAAAATTGATGTGGCAAAATCTCCAAGCACTAGGGAAGTCTAGGAGGAAGACTGCTCAGTGACTAGTCTACATGGAAGCTACCACATTGGCTAATTTCAGCATCAGAGAAAGTGATCCATAAATTTTTGCATCAGCACAAATGAAGCCCACCTTTTGAAAATGTTTATGCCAGTAGATCCTTCCTTCAGTAATTCTTAGGGATACAAAACAATCAATATGGCAGATACACAAAGAATAAATAAAAACAAGCTGTCCAAGGCACTTAGACAGTATTAGACATGGTACTTTCCCTATTTCTCTAATAGACTCTGTACCTGAGGTTTTTGTCAAGACTTTGTACCTCCGCGTAGAAAAAGCTTTTACAGATCTTCAAACACTGGTAGGAAAACTTGGAAATATAACAGTGATCTCCTTTTTCTATCAATAAATCTTCCCTATTTGGCAAAACTATGAGTTATTTCTAGAAGAAAGATCACTTTATTAAAGTATTTTGAGAGCTTTTGTTTCCCCTCTATTGTTGTATTTTCTCCCTTACCCTTAACAACAGGACACCCAATCTATGGCTGGGGCAAATGGTACTAAGAACTCTAGCAGGACTAAGGAGGAGATTACTTGTACAGGTTTGAGTCTTAAGGAACGAAACTCACCACCCAGAAAAATCTAAACACAAGAAGCAAAATTCAAGGACGTGCTTAACTTGAACTCAAAGGATCCTGAACTGTTCAGGAACAAGCTTAGAGGGTCTATAAACCCCCTGAAAATACATGAGACAGATTAAGTATAAAGTTCTGGTTCCCTCTACAAGACTCAGAATCTTGGGATGCACAAGCTGAAAAGGAATTTTAGAAATCATTTACATCAACTCTCATTTTATACATGAGAAAACTAAGACATATGGATGTGATATATACCATCTTCATTTAAAGAAAATCAAATGAGTTTCTCATTTCTTAAATCAAGTCATTGCTTTTATAAAACTATTAGTAAGATAAGACAGAGTCAGTCAAACCACAGCTGGGCAGAAATATGCAACTCAACTCTTAACAAACCAGTAATTCACATGAATTTAACATACAGTAGTCCCCCCAGTCCAGTTTCACTTTCTGTGAAAATATATGTGTATGGTACAATTAAGATATTTTTTGAGAGAGACCATATTCACTCCATGTATTCATTCACAATAAATTTCATTACAGTATATTGTTATAATTGCCCTATTTTATTAGTAGTTGTTAATCTCTTACTATCCATTTACAAATTTAACTGTATCATAGGTATGTATAGGAATAAAAAGAGTATATATAGGGTTTTCTATTATCTGCAGTTTCATGCATCCACTGGGAGTCCTGGAATATATCTCCTGTGGATAAGAAGGGGACTACTATGTTTTCTAGAAAACAAAATCATAAAACATACCATGTTTTATCAAATCTGAGGTAACAATTATAGCTTATGAAGCAAGAAGGCATAAATAATACTGCCAATTAAATTACAGAATGCCACTCACTGCAGAAAGCATTTTGATCTCTGAAATGTTAAAATGTAGAACACTATGCATCTTAGAATTGATAAATATGGTATTGCAAAAAAGTAATGACTTATATGACTCTTGCCTTGTTTTGTTATGCTTTGTTCTTTGTTGTGTTTTGTTGTTGTTTTGTTTTGCTTTTTAGAGACAGGGTCTTTCTCTGTTTCCCAGGCTATAGTATAGTGGCAAGATCATAGCTCACTGCAGCCTTGAACTCCTGGGCTCAAGCAATCTTCCCACCTCAGCCTTCTGGGTAGGTGGGATTACAAGTGCAAGCCAATTTGCAAGACTGATTCATGACTCCCAAAAGAACACAATATGGTAAATTTCCTTTTGTAATAATTAACAGGTAAGAAAGAATCTGTGGAATATATCATAAATTAAAAGCTTTCCAACACATCTGAGACCAGTATACGACGAGTTAATTCTTGCACAAAGCAAGAAATCATATATAATTATTCATACATATTTAAGGCATTTTATTTTAACACACACACAGTGTTCATTCTTGCATCTATCTTTTAAAGTAGATTGAGAACTTTTTTTGAACCTCGGTTCCCTGTTTGGGATTCTGTAGTATCTTTCATGATATAAACCATACTTACAATTCAGTGTCTATGATTTCTAATTTGGGTTTATTTGAAATAGAGTGATAACGTAAAGACACTTGCAAACGAATTTGAGTGCACTGGATTTTTTATGACTTCCCTTTATATTTTACAATCTTTACGTACACCTAATTTAACTGCAGTTTTTATGCATCAGACATTTATTAAGTCATCCTAATGGATTCCAATACAATTTCAGGGAAATATCAGCTTTCCCTCCTTACTTATATTTCATTGGTTTATGTAATATTTAATTAAATTATATTGTTAGAGTAACATGATATAAGCAGGTTTCAGAACAACGGACTATTGGACAGCTTGCAACTCACAGTGGGAACATCAGTATGCCACTGAATACCAGCTTTCAAGGTGACACTCAGTGATTCTTGCCTCCAGGTGTTTAACCTCCAGTGTAGTTAGTCCCCCTCCCACGTGAAGAGAGCTGGTCTGACGTTGCAGAAATGAAAGAATGCGGTTCCTGCAGTGAGGTCATAAAAGACATTAAAACATCCAACTTGCTCTGTCTTTGGTCTTTTGTTCTAGGGAAGCTGCCTGCCATGCCATGAGATCCCTCAAACAACCCTTCAGAGAAGTCCACATAGCCTGTCAAAACTCAGTGTGAACTGACCAGGCATGTGAGTGAGACACCTGGAGAGTGGATCAAACAGTCAAATCAGACCAACCTGGATTTGAACCCAGACTCAGTCACTCAGTAGCTGGGAAACCTTGGGTAAGGTTACTCTGCTCTCTAAGATTCAACGTTCTCTTCAGTAAAATGGGTTAATGATGGTGCTGATTCATTAGGTAGTTACCAGGAATTGTTACAAATTCAAGACAAATTTTGCTGGCAATTGATAGTTACTGAGTGCTTACTTGTATGAGACCACTATGCCAAGGCTTTATATTCATATTCATTATTATCATGGTGATAAGCCTTCACAGTCCTTCTCTTCTCATTTACTAAAGTAGATAATGGTGCCTGGCACATGGGAAACAGTTAATAAATGTGGCTTCCAGCAATAGCACATATAACAACATTGAGGCTTTCATGCAACTGGAAACTGGGCTCCTAGGAAACAAGATGCAGATCTGGCGAAAAAGGACCACTGGAGCGCCTACATTTACGCTTTCCCATTGTTTCACTCCTCTCAAAGCCGCCCTCCTGACTAGGTCAGGAAAAACCAACTGCAATGGAGTGCAGGGTTGCTGGCAAGTGACCTCATGAAGCCTGGACCAGCTCCGCTGCCTTAGACAGGGCTATGAAAATGGATAACAAATCTTTTAAGAAAAAAAAAAAGGCAGAACAAATCTATTTTAAAGATTCTTTCCTTCCTTTTACAATTACAATGTGCTTCACGAGCGCCCTGATTTTGATATTTCCACTGCCATCTTCTACCCCTGTTTTTGGCCTTCTTCCACATCTAATTCTGATTTTCCTTGTGTGCTGAATAGATCTAGCCAAGGCAAAGGGACAATTAGATGGCATAAGAATGAATGAGATTTTTAAAAGAGATAGCTTATAAATAACTCCCTGCAGAAATCTTGAAATAACTGTGGACAAAGAATTGTCATCCAATTTACAATAGTAACAACATGAAGACCAAAAATAAATAAATAAATAAATAAATAAATAAATAAAAATAGTAGGCCATGCAGTGGCTATTCCTGAATCCCCTGGGAAATTAAACATAGACATAGCCTCGTCTCAGGTTCAATAGCAACTGAAAGATTTATCTGCATAGCATTTTGATGTCCTAACAGTACTCTAACCTGCAGCTAGGGTCTTTAGCGGAGGGACTAGCTGTCAAAAGTGCTCTCAAATGGCATCACTAATTTTTTTCTCATCATTAAATGCCTGTGTGAGAATAAGTTTGCTGGCCCCATACTGCCAACTAGCTCATCAATGGCAGAAACACAATATGCTTCCTAAGGCTGTAGACCAAGTGAAGTGACAACTTAGAGACGAGCCAGCGGGCTCCATCTCCTGAGTACTATTACCCAGAGGACATAAAAACAATAGACCTTCAGTCAAGGCCAGCTGACCTGCTGAGATACTGTGACGATTGTTTCATTCTTTCCAAACCCACATAGCACCAATAGGCGCCAAAACAAGCCTGCAAGCACATCTGCATACACACGTGCGCGCACACACACATGCGTGCACAAACAATTCATTAAAAGGTGAAACACATCTCTGGTGACAGCTGAGCAAGAAAAAAGAGGTGCATGATTGAAGACATCTTTTTCCATTCCCTTTTCCTCATTATCAGATGTTGTAGCTTATGTCAGGTGTAGGCTAACTCCAGTAGAAAATAAATATTTTTATCAATAGCCTATTACATTCCTTACTGTTAATCCACAATATATAGCCAAACCTAGTATGTCAATACTAATTAGAAAATACATAGGACCATTCATAGCCAGCAAATATTTCAGCACTGTAGTAGTTAAGAAAAGCAAGATCAAAACCCATTGATCATTTGTGCTCACGGTTGTCCAAGTTAACGTTTTGGGTGACTTAACTTCTCAGATCCTCAACTTCTCCAGTGTGACAGTGTGGCTCAGTTTGGACAACATTGCTCTCATTAAGAAACATTGCTTATGGCTGGGCACGGTGGCTCATGCCTGTAATCCCAACACTTTGGGGAGGTGGGCAGATCACTTGAGGTCAGCAGTTCAAGACCAGCCTAGCCAACAAGGTGAAACCGCGTCTCTATAAAAATACAAAAATTAGCTGGGTGTGGTGGTGCACGCCTGTCCCAGTTACTCGGGAGGCTGAGGCAGGAGAATCGCTTGAACCCAGGAGACAGAGGCTGCAGTGAGCCAAGATTGCATCACTGCACTCCAGCCTGGGTGACAAGGCGAGACTTCATCTCAAAAAAAAAAAAAAAAAAAAGAAAGAAACAAAGAAACATTGTTATCACACAATGGACAGTGGATTTGCAAGGAGTCCTTACCATATGATGTAACAGTAATATTAACACTCAAAAACGTCATAACATTTGAAGTTTAAAAAAAAAAGAAAGGACATAAAGCAAGTTTGGTTAATAAAGGCACATGTTACTTATCCACATATATTACCTATATACTCAGAAAGACATGAAGGCTATTAACATCAGAACCTTACCAAGGACTAAGTAGTAAGATTCAGGGTGATTTTTATGTCCAGTTTTGTTTACCTTTGTTTTCTTTCCATAGTTAACACAAATGATCTCTGTGATAGTTACATGCAAATGGAAGCAAAAGCAAAAAGCAAACACCTCATACTAATAACCCAGGGAAGGCTTTGTCTAAGGTGGCATACTTACTCTGAGGTCAGTTTTCCCAAGCCCATGTTACTGAGTTTTTGTTTGTTTGCTTTGGAATGTGGATCATATACTCGTACCCAAGAGTTTAGGCATTTAGCAATAAACAACCCAAAAGATGATAGAGGTACTTTTAAATGGCATTGCTTCTGAAAGCAGACAAAAATGCCAGGACCTCTGAAATGTCAGAAGAGGCCCAAGACACCATCATTTTTGAGACCTCTAGTATGAACTAGCCAAATATGGTTTTAAAAGCTGAGCTATTATCTTTAGATATATTAATTAAAATCTTCTGAATGTATCTACATGGCTGTACATCAACTTTTATTTGGAGATAATGACAAAAGTCTACAGTTGAGGCTATTCCTGCTCCCTCCACACTCATCCTGACCCTGTAAAAAGTATGAAAAGGAATGACCCCCACTGACCATGGAAAAAAAAAATTACACAGGCAAGGCTGATGCATAAAGACCAGAAAACACTTCTAACAGAAGGACAACTACTAAAATTTAAAAACAAAAAAAGTCCTACTACAGAAAGTATTGATGGAAAGCCTATAATTGTAAGCTATAATTGTATCCCTAATCCTTTCATCACATCTAACTAAAGAAGGAAGAGGAAAAGGATGGCTGGGTGCAGTGGCTAGTAATCCCAGCATTTTGGGGGGCCAAGGCTGGTGGATCACTTGAGGTCAGGAGTTCAAGACCAGCCTGGCCGACATGAGAAACCCCATCTCTACTAAAAATACAAAAATTAGTCGGGCATGTTAGCGCTCACCTGTAATCCCAGCTACTTGAAAAGATGAGGCAGCAGAATCACTTGAATGCGGAAGATAGGGGCTGCAGTGAGCCATGATCATGCCACTGCACTCCAGCCTGGGTAACACAGCGAGACTCTGTCTCCAAAAAAAAAAAAAACCAAAAACACAAAAAAAGAGCTCATGGAACCTTCACACATTGCTACAATATATCCTACTGGCATGTTATGTAATATATACATTTAATTTAGGCTGAACATGACTCTAGCAAATCCCTTTGGTAGTTAAATGTTTCCTTCAAAGGGATGTCAGCATATAAATCCTAAGGTCAGCATCCATGTCAACACTAACACAGAAACCTTTCAAAGCACAATCCCAAGGGAATCTATTTACCAGGTAAAGGACACAACCAGAGATACAGTTAACATGGAAGAGTGGAAGACTAGTAAAGGGCCAAACTCCTGCCCAAAGACCAACTCATCATTCATTCTTCTCATATCTGAGTAAGGAGCAGGCAAGACACTTGTTGATACTGAAGCAGGAATTGTTTCCCCATCTCATTTCCCTCTCGTTTCCCCAGTTCATATCCCGAGCTTCGTGGCAATAAAAATAAAATATTTTTGACTGGACACATTTTCTTTTTATTTTTGGTTGTGTACAGAAGATGAAAGCCCTTATTATATCCATGCAAGCAATCTAGGCGATACCTTGTTATAGTTGGTCAGGTAAAACTTTAACCATCATCAAATCAGGGCACATAATGGAGTCAACCTGGTGAAACGCTGAGCTGAGGAGTCACTGCATGTGAGCAAAGAGCTGTGACTTGATTATACTCATGCTCTGCTCAGGTTGGCTGATTTGCCAATAGGTTTAATTTCTATAGCAGTGTACTGGATAATAGGGACTGCACACTCAAGTCTAAAATGTATTCATTCATTCTACACCTGTTTAGCACCTGCTCTGGGCAAAACCTTGTGCAAGGTGCTGTATGCTGGCTTCCAAACGAGGAGGATTACTGCCAAGTTTGCTTTAGGGCTTGAGCCACGTTGACTATTAAATATCAGTTCAGGGTGTTCAGAAAAGTCTCTGATAATGCTCCATGAATTTCTAATTAGTCAAGCCTTTAAATAGAAGGAGGTCTGTCATTTTATTATGATTTCTGGGGTTACTTTATCCTCTGCATTTCCAAGGTTTCTATGACCTATAGCAATGAATTCATAAAAATATTCATGTGTAATTTTGTTATTCATATAGAACAGATGACATCAAATAGCAGCCCCTGTGCTAAATCCAGCCAGCTGATAAATGTTTTGTTTGGCTCACACAGTACTTCAAATTCTTTTTTTAAATAACTTGCCAAGCAACCCAAGTGTCTATAGATAGATGAATGGATAAACAAAATATGGTACATACATACAATTCAGCCTAAATAAGAATGCAGTTGTGACATAAGCTTACAACATGGATGAACTCTGAAGACATTATGCTAAATGAAATAATCCAGACACACACATGCAAATATATTGCGTGATTCCTCTTATAAGTACCTAGAATAGCCAAATTCATAGAGACAGAAAGAAGAATTGTGGTTATCAGGGGTGAGAGGGAGGAGAATGGAGAACTCTCATTTAATGAGTACATAGTTTCAGTGTAGGATGATGAAAAAGTTCTTGAGTTAGATGTTGATGGTTGCGCAACAGCATAATGTATTTAATGTGACTGAAATATGCACTCAAAAATGGCTAAAATGGTAAATTTTTGTTATGTATATTTTACCACACTAAGCAAGGTTGAAAAAATCTTCTCCACTTATAAAACTGAATATGTGTGTACTGTGGAAATCAAAACTGTAGGTAAGTTTAAAGTACATAAATCCTTCCATAATTTTTAAAGGATTCTTTAAGATTTAAAATGTCTAAGAGGCCAGGCACGGTGGCTCATGCCTATAATCCCAGCACTTTGGGAGGCCAAGGCGGGAGAATGGCTTGAGCCCAGAAGTTGGAAACCAGCCTGGGCAACATAATGAGACCCTGTCTCCACAAACAAAAATAAATTACCCATGCATGATGGCATGCACCTGTAGTCCCTGCTACTTGGGGGGCTGATGTGGGAGGATCTCTTGAGCCTGTCAAGGCTACAGTGAGCCATGACTGTACCACTGCATTCCAGTCTGGGCAATACAGTGAGACCTGTCTCAGGGGAAAAAAAAAGTTTAAGAATATTTATCTGGTGAATGTTGGCTCTGGCATTATTTTTACTGAAATATTTACATGGGACAAGGCAAGGAGGACTTTCCAACATTAGAAAGAAGATGAGAGGTAATACACTCTCTCAACAACTAAGTGAGCTCTTTCCATTCCTACAATGCTTATTTATTTATTTATTATTTATATATTTTTTTGAGACAGAATGTCACTCTGTGACCAAAGCTGGAGTGCAATGGCATTGTCTTGGCTCACAACAACCTCATCCTCCTGGATTCAAGTGATTCTCCTGCCTCAGCCTCCTGAGTAGCTGGGACTACAGGCATGCGCCATTATGCCTGGCTGATTTTTATACATTTAGTAGAGATGGGTTTCATTATGTTGGCCAGGCTGGTCTCAAACTCTTGACTTCAAGTGATCCACCAGCCTCAGCCTCCTAAAGTGCTGGGATTACAGACATGAGCCACTGCACTGGGCCTTTCTGCAATACTTCTTTTTTAAAAAATGTTTAATTAGCTCAGATTATAAATATAACCATGAAGAAAAATTATATATAGCTTAGAAATTAAAAGTTGCACTAAAATATAAAGAATATCAAATATTAGGAATGCCCTTTATATTTAAGGCTTATAAACCAGATCAAACACATGGAAATGTTTAAAAATGAAATTATACGATATCCAGGGTTTGCTACAAAATAATTCTGTGGCAGGAAAACAAACCAGAATGGTGATACAGATGAAATAAGATTGGCTAAATGTTGATCACTGTTAAACATGATGTGCATTTGGATTCATTACACCATTCTTCGGACTTCTGCAGAAAAAATCCAGATCAAGTTACATACAGAAAACAGAATAAGCAAGAAACAGAGACTAAACTCTTTTTCTCACTATCCTACCCCATTTTAGGCTGTCTGGTAGTTTGGAGGGCTCTTTTAAATGCAATGGTTCAAACAAACTGCTAGGACTAAACAAGCAAACCGAATTCAATTACTGAATAACACTCAATTTTGCCAATGGTATCTGTAGAAAAGGAGGCTTACATTTAAAAAAAAAAATCTCAACATCAGATGCAGTTACTAATTTTGTTACCTTGAAGAGAACAAACAGAAAAGGAATCTCTTTTTCCAAAATCCCTACAAACCAGTTTGCTTTTTATTGTTTTTCATTATAATTCTGAACATCAAATATTTTCAGAAAATGAAAAACCCAATGGCACCTGCCCACATTAGGGATTAATTGCTCAGAAAATTCTGTTTTAAAAATTACAGTGAATGAAACTGAGGGTCATTTCCCTCCCTTTACTCAACTGTATACAAATTATTTTATATAACTTTCCATCAAGGCAATACAAATATATAATAAAATTTTCTTTAAATTTTGTGTTTCAAAAATGTGGAAGAAATAATGCTCTTTAAATGGTGTTTTAAATGATGAATACATGTAATGAGGGCTTATCACTCAAAGAAAATGGTAAAGTATTATTTATAAGAGGATCCAAATGATCTTAAATTGAATTCCTAGCTAAAGTTTCAGAAGACTAACAAATCTTACTACTTAATAAGTTCATTAAATGTATCTTTCAAAGGCAATTGATGACTACTAGAAGATACCATAGGTTTATTCAGAAAAATCTATAAGCAATCAACTTCTCTAAGTAACTTATCACTCTTTAGACAATAGGTCAAACAACGTAACAAAGGGCAAACAGATTTCAAAAAGACATTTGGTAGGGTTTTTCTATGATATCCTTGGTAAGAGAGGAGCCATGGGTTACTGATTGATGGATACATTCTGAGAGATGTCACTGGCCTCTGTGTTTGATTTTGTCCCATTAATAATGTGTGCATGTATTAAACGAAAACACAAATGGCATAACAACCAAAAATAGCTATAAGACAGTAATGATCATTTGATGAATAAAATTCTGTACAAAATGAGGGCTTTAACTCATTTTTTTTTTCAGTTTTGGTGAATATAGCCAACCTCACAACAGAGTAAAAAACAAAAGTTCTATTCTTTGGGTGAAGATAAGAAATAACCATATATCCACAAATTGGAAAAAAGTATATAGGAGAAAGGGACAGAAAAAGATTATTCTTTAATAGAAAAGTAATGTGAAAAACAAGGAAGGTACTCATCCTATCTAATTCTGACTAACAAAAACGAGGCAGCGTAGACTAGTTTATAATATTGGACATTTATTGTGTGCCAGGTACCATCCTCAATATTTAATGTCTCATCAATATCACCCTATAGAAAGGAACTATTATGACCCCATTTTTATAAACAAGTAAATTAAAGACTCAAAGAGGTTTGAGGATGATCTAAGGTCAAATGACTTTAAGTGAGGAGAGCTGAATTTGCCAAGGCTAAGAGGGTAATTAATGTAAACACCAGGTACTAGGAACAAGCAAATGATGTTAAAGGGAAAGAAAGGCAGCCAGTGTTTCCAGAGTGCATTCTATTGCATTGCACGAAATGAGGGGAAACTGAATAACCATCTGCGGAGTTACTACTGTCCACTCTAAGAGAAGAAAGAAGACTGTATCATAGGTTCACAGGTATCTATCCTTCAAAGTAGTTAAGCAAAGGAGAGAGGTCGCCTGTCAAAACATGGAGACAGGACTCAGGCATTGAGTGCAAAGTTGAATCAGAGACCTTGAGTTTCTTTGATCCCATAAGTAGAAGCAGCCGGCCAGGAGCAGTGGCTCACGCCTGTAATCCCACCACTTTGGGAGGCTGAGATGGGCAGATCACGAGGTCAGGAGATTGAGACCATTCTGGGCAACATGGTAAAATCCAGTCTCTACTAAAAATACAAAAATTAGCTTGATATGGTGGCATGTGCCTGTAATCCCAGCTACGTGGGAGGCTAAGGCAGGAGAATCGCTTGAACCAGGGAGTAGGAGGGTGCAGTGAGCCGAGATCGCACCATTGCACTCCAGCCTGGCGACGGAGTGAGACTCTGCCAAGAAAAAAAAAAAAAAAAAGATATGCTGTTTTCCTTTATTATTCCTATTATCCTTTATCCTTATAACAATACTGTCCCATAAGTACTCTGTTCATCTTAACCACAGAAAAATCAAAGGCTCACAGCAGGTCCAGGATTCAAGGTGAGACCTGTCTAGTTACAAAAACCCATGCCTATTACACTACCTTTTTCCCTCAAAGGAGCAATTAGATCATAGGAACATTTGATTTGTTTTCAGAAGGGTCAAACTCTGGCCAAAGAACAGATTGTTTCTCTACAACATTCACAACTCCCAGAGGTACAGTCTATTAAAGAATTTTAATTTAGACTTGCACATATTTTGACAAGTGAAAAAAATGTTATACAGATACGAAGACAATGTTATTCATCTTAACCCTGTATGCCAATTACATGCCCCAAATAACCACTGTTAATATTTTCGTGTTTGATATTCATTCCTTTTATAAAACTATAAAGATATAGATACATATATATGGGGTTAATTTATTTTAATCAAAATAGAAACAAACTGCATATACTGCACGTCATTTTTTCTACTTAATATTATAGATATATTTAAAATCTTTAGAACAAAAAAACCGCAAACCAATGTTGCACATGAACAAAGATGCAAAAATTCTAAATAAAAATCTAGCCAATCATATCCAACAATAAATAAAAAGCATAATGTATAATACATTATGAGCAAATAAGGTTTATCCCAGTAAGATTATTTTAAGATCAGAAAATCTATTAATATAATTTATCATACTAAGAAACTAAAAATGAAAAACCACATAATCCTCTCAGTAGACAAAGAAAAAGTATTTCAGAAACTCCAACATTAATTTCTCATATATAAACACACACACACACACACACACACACACACACACACAAACAACTTCTGGCAATCTATAAATGGCAAGGAACTTCTTCAACCTGATAAAAGGAATTTATGAAAAACCTACGGCTGACATAACACTTTATGGTGAAAGAGTGAATGTTTTTTCCCTAAGATTGAGAACAAGAATATCTTCTTTCCCCTATTGTGTCCAATGCTTTACTAGAGGCTATAGCCAGTGCAATAAAGCAAGGAAAGGAAATAAAAGGCATTTAGAATAGAAACAGAAGATGTAAAACTTTTATTATTTCTCAGATGGCATGGTTATCTATGTCAGGGGGAAAACATGGCAGTTTTGTTATTAAATTTTGTAAGAACACAGTCACACTCATTCACTTGTATATACAGCAGATTTCACCCTACTAATTACTCAATTACAATGAGCAGTTGAGTAATTGCCACTGAGACCCACAAGCTTAAATTATGTACTACCTGGCCGTTTAAGAAAGTTTGCTGACCCCTGATCTATGTAGAAAATCCAATAAAATCTACAATAAAACTACTAGGAGTAATAAGCAAGTACACAATACAGTATACAAGATCAATATATAAAAATCTATTATATTTCTTTCTGCTTGTAACTTGAAATCAGAGATAGAAATTTTATTTTTTAACTTTTATTTTAGGTTCAGGGATACATGTGCACATGTTTTATATATACGTAAACTGCATGTGATGGGGGTTGCCATACGGATAATTGCATCACCTGAGTAATAAGCATAGCACCTAATGGTATTTTCAGGAACAAAAATTTTAACAAAGCATTTATGATAGCAACAAAATATATAAAGTACCCAGGAGTAAATCTGACTGGAGATGTAAATGACCAACATAGAAACTACAAAAAATGTGCTGAGAGAAATTTTAAAATCTACCCTACTGATGGACATCACTTTTAAAATGTCCATTCTCCCCATATTGATCTGTATCTAGATATTCAATGCAATCTCAACCAAAATCCCACCATACATGTTTGTCAAAATGGACAAAGTGATTCTAAAATTTACATGGAACATTGAAGGACCTAGAATAGCCAAAACAAATCTGAAAATGAACAATAAACTTAGAAGACTAACAGTACCTATTTTCAAGACACAATAAATCTCCAGTAATCAACACAGTGTTGTACTGGTATAAAGACAGGTGAGTAGATCAATGAAACAGAATAGATGACCAAGAAATATACCCTCACATATATGGACAAATTACTAAGATGCAAAGACAATTAAGTGGAAAAAGGAAATCTTTTCAACAAAATGACACTAAAACAATTGGACTTCCACATTAAAAAAGAAATCAACTTCAACTCAGAATGGATGATAGACATAAAACTAAAACCCAAAACTATAAAACTTACAGGAAGAAACATGGAAGAAAACTTTTGTGACTTTAGGTTAGGTAAAAACATCTTAGACATCACATCACAAGCACAATCTATAAAAGAAACAACGGGTAATTTGTATTGCTTCAAAGTTAAAATCTCTGTTCTACAAAAGACACTATTAGGAGGATGAAAACATAAGGCACACATTGGGAAAAAATATGTACAAATCGTATATCTGAAAAAGGTCTTATATTCAGAATCTATGAAGACTTCCAAAAACTTAATAAGACAACAAAACACCAACTAAAAAGAGAGTAAAATATATGAATAAACACCTCAACCAGAAAGACATGTGAATGGCAAATAAGCACATAAAAAGACTCAAAATTATTAGTCATTATGGAAATAAGAATTATAAGAATTAAAACCATAATGAGGTACCATGATATGCTATTAGAAAGGTTAAAATTAAAAAGGCTGACCAAACCAAGTACTGATGAAAATGTGGAAGAACTGAAACTCTCCAACACTGCTGGACAGGAATATAAAGTGATGTAATCACTCTGACAAGGTTAAGAGATTTCTTAAAAATTTGAGATGACCATGTGATCCAGTAATTCCACCCACAGATATTTACTCAAAAGAAATGAAAGCATACATCCATATAAAGATTTACACACAAATGTTCATAGCAGCTTAATCTGTAATAGACAAACTGGAAACAACCCAAATACCTATCAAATGGTGAATAAACAAAATACGACACATCCATACCATGAGGTACTGCTCAGCCATAAAAATAGTGAGCTATTGCTATATGCTACAACATGAATGGGCCTCAAAAAATTGTGCTAGTGAATGAAATATAATTCACTATCATGCTACGAATGAAGTCAGACTCCTCACGCCACAAAAATAATACATACTATATGATTACATTCAAGTATAATTCTAGATAAAACAAACTAAGTGCCAGATAACATTATACTGGTTGTCTCAGAATGGGGAGATACATGGTAGAGGAGAGTGATTATAAAGGGCCACAAGGAAATTTGGGGGGGAGGTAATGTATGTTCACTTTCTTAGTTGTGGTGCTGGTTTTATGGGTATATGCACAAGTCAAGATTATCAAATCACACATTCTAAGCACAGAGAGGATACTGTATATTAATTGTACCTCAATAAGATGTTTTTAAAGAGGCATTAGATATTTGTCTAATTTTGTTTTCTAATTACTTTATGTATATATACACATAAATTTTATAAAACATAAAGCAAGCATACTTAATATTTTTAGGGTTTTTGGTTTGCTTCTTGTTTCTAACTCTCCCATTAATCAAGTAACATGTATTAATAACCTATTCAATAATAATTCTAACAGTGGCCCTCTGAAAATTCAGCTCAGGTCCCTAGAACAATCAATATAGTACATCAATATCATGATGGGTGTGATACATCAGCATGAAATCAGTGGTGATCTTTGTCAATCCTATGCAGACAATGCTAATCAATCACTGCACCTTTCCTCTCTGAGCCTGGATAAAGATTCCAGTTCCAATAGCCTGGAGCTAATACAAAAGGTGAACTTGCTCTGACATCCAGGGGTCTTGTTGATGATGCTGATGATGCTGACTGAAGTAGCCAAATATGTTTTTATCTTCACCTTTCTGCCAGGCTGTCTCTGTGCTATCTTGTTGCTTTGCTCAAATCAAGAAAAATGGGCTTTGTATTGCTGCCTGCATTTATAGTCTTGCATTTAAGTAAAGGTTTCCTTTAAGAGCCAATTCAGTACTCATACATTCCAGGAAGGCTCCTATTGACTAAGCTCAGGTTATAATAAACTTGACTTTTTCTGAATCCTTTCATTACTAGATTCTGTGCTAGACAATGCCACATTTAGGTATCTGCTGCCAAGATTATTCTATGAGCTTTACTTTTCTCACCTGTAAATTGATACTTATATTGCAGAGTTGTCTTCAGGACTAGAGATGATGTAAGGTTACCCCTGGGATGTAGACTCCACAAATTCAGATATTTTGTCTAGTTTGTATAACCCTAGTACCTAGAATAGTGCCAGACACATAGTAAGCATTCAATAAGCAGCTGTAAATAAATGAATAAGCAGCCTTTCACATATCATGGCACATTAAGTTGGATCCACATACACACTTAATACCCTATAATAGCTGAGCTACTTAAAGACAGTCACCCTAGATGCTCTTTTTGTCCCTTGGAATTATATTTTGCTCAGGGTTTCTATAGTTGGAAGTCAAGGCAAATATCACAGGCAGAGCCGGACTAGAGTGAAACAAATGAATCATAATCCTGGAATGTAAATTTTAAGGATATGCCAAGAAAACTCCACATATGAGAGAAATAATATTTCATGCAATACTTTTTAAAATAAAAATAATGCAAGGAATCCATGATGAACAAGACATCAGTTTTAAACAAAGGCAAAATCAGTAACAGTGCAGGACTGAGCCATATCAATGCGTGAGGCAAAACGAAAAATCAAACATGGCTCCTATCTTTACTTAAAATAGTTTTTATTTTAAAAATTACATTAAAATATTATTTATCCTTATGACTGAGGTTTCTAGCACTCCCTTCAATTCTGTGCCAGAGGTGAGTGCCTCCCTCATGTCACCCCAATCCTGGCCCTGCACAGCTGTCAAAACAGTCTTTGATGAATCCCTTAAACTATCCACAAATTATAATATTCTATTCTCACTAAATTCAACACCAATAGTTTGCCTTTAGTGTTGGAATAGTGCTACGTTTCTCCAGGTGAGCCCTGGATGAAGAAGATGGCTTCCATTTAAGGAGCCAGGCTGTATACAAACTGTGTGTCTTTACATAGCAGACTCACACTTGGCTCAATGAGGTGCTGATGGCATGGGAGGCTCCTAGGAACCGAGAACAGTGGAACCACGTTTCCCATCTCATCCTGGCTCCAGGCACATCCTCCAAAGCAGGCGAATCAACCACACAATTTTATTTGTCTACATTCACTCCTGTTTGTGCTCTCTCTGTCTCTCTTTGTCTCTCTTACACACTCTCTTACACAAAACTTGTGTAACTTGAATGAATAAATAATGTGATTCTACTGAAAATGCAACACTGCTCGCCCCTTGGCTTTCTACCTAGCATGCCTGCTTGTTGAGCAACTTATGGGTTCTGCCTCATCCTCAGGAGCCTCAGCTCCCACAAATCACTAGTGATTTCCTCCAGCCGCCAAGACAAAGGCGACTCTGGCAGCCAGGCTATGTATTCCTTTTGCTTTCCCTAAGCACCCATACCATGTTGCTTCCCATAAATTCACAGTTTTATCCTGAAATGAAATCGCACCCTTTCTGCCAGGAATCACACACAGAAACATGGTTCTGTTTTGTTTCTGGACATACTGTATTTGATAAAATTAGAAAGAAATCACCCTACCAACATTTGCACACAAGAAGAAAGGGGAAAAAAAAGAGGGGAGTGAAAAATCAACCAGCTATGAGATCCAGTATAGAGACGATATCAGAAAACATTTTTTGCAGGTTCCAAATCTTGACGTATAAACTATCCTCTCCTATTCTTCTTTGTTCCCACTTGTGGCATCTAGCCAATTACCAATATAAGAGTTGGATGCCAACTCCAGTAAACATATTTAACCCTACAAAGAGAGACAGTCATGGGGGGAAATGAAATCTTCCTGGGTTCAAGTCTCTCAATGAGAATAGATATTCCGGCCACGTGTGGCAGCTCATGCCTATAATCCTAGCACTCTGGGAGGCCGAGGTGGGTGGATCACTTGAGGTCAGGAGTTTAAGACCAGCCTGGCCAATATGGTGAAACCCCATCTCTACTAAAAATACAATAAATTAGCTGGGCTTGGTGGCACATGCCTGTAGTCCCAGCTACTTAGGAGGTTGAGGCACAAGAATCACTTGAGCCTGGGAGGTGAAGGTCGCCATGAGGCAAGATCAAGCCACTGAAATCCAGCCTGGGCAACAGAGTAAGACTCTGTCTCCAGAAAAAAAGAGAGAGAATAGATATTTCCTGCAAGCTCTCCTAAATCAGCTGCATTTTGGGAGCGGGGCAGGGATCACTAATACAAAATATAGACTTGGCACTGAGCCTCCGAAAGCAGAAGGAAGATTGGATAATTATGTTCATATACATATCCATGAGGCAAACGTTCTTGAAGTTGGAACCACACTGTGCAAATCCTGGAGTCAGAACATCTCAGATTCTACCAGCTCATCCTAAGTATTTTCCACATAGGGTAACAGAGGCTTAGCAAGGGCAGGTGACTTGCCTTACCGAGGTCATGATGGCAGCATGTGTGATCATCTACCCAAGCTTCTGCCAAAAAACTAGTATGTTTTCTGCTTCTCTGTGATGGGACCATTTGCTTGCAGGACTGGCACGTATTTGGGCTGTATATAGTTCCTTTCTGTGATTAAGTGGTGACACCTCATGCCGTATTTCTACAAGATATACCACAGTACATAAGTGACTTTCAAAATGCAGCCAGGAGTCCCCACAGTCACAATGTCTGCTCTTAGAACCTCTGAGACAACAGTAACAGGGATAAACATGAATGGAGAATGATCCATAAAAAACTCCCTCACTGGCCAGGTGCAGTGGCTCACGCCTGTAATCCCAGCACTCTGGGAGGCCAGTGCAGGTGGATCACCTGAGGTCAGCAGTTCAAGATCAGCCTGGCCAACATGGTGAAAACCATCACTACTAAAAATACAAAAAAGTAGCCAGGCATGGTGGTAGGCACCTGTAATCCCACCTCAGCTACTTGGGAGGCTGAGGCAGGAGAATCACCTGAACCTGGGAGGCAGCGGTTGCAGTGAGCAAGATCGTGCCATTGCACTCTAGCCTGGCCAACAAGAGTGAAACTGTCTTAAACAAACAAACAAACAAACAAAAAACCTCAATCAGTATCAGGACATTTAAAAAACCAATGAAACTAGACAAGCTGACTGGCACTCTTTTGTCAGTGATTAATGTATCTTTTTTCTTACTAAAAAATAATGATTTTACATGATCTTATAAAACTATTAGCTCCCTGAGGGCAAAGACTTTTGCTGCCTTGTTCATTGGTTTATCCCTAATCCAGGTCTTAACCCAATATTAACTAAACATTTCCTGAATAAGTTTTAAAAAGAAAAATGTATCTGTTCATTAAGAAAGTCCTAAAAATGTAGAAAAAAATTAAAAATCAAGCAAACTCTCCCATCAATTATCAACACAGAGATAGCAACTGTTAGTATTTTAATATATTCTTTCCAGAATGTATTCCGTATATGTACATATAAGTTTTCAATTTAATTTGAGATTAGACTATATAAAGAATTTTGTATCCCATTTGGTTTGTCTTTTTTTTCCCCTCGTTTTTTTTGGCCAAGTAATCTTGCGCTTGCTTTTAATTTTAACCTGCTCTTCAGTTCTCTCTTCTTCAATTCAAGTGCATTGACAGCTACAGGCACCAGAAATGAGCAAATCGATATACAGTGACCCAAAGTCAAACACCAAAAGTTCTTCCTGCAGTCAAACAACTTTGGTAGAATAAAAAGAGTCCTTTCTCAACCAGTTCTTCCTTACTCCTAACACAGGTTATTTTTTTCAATTAACAAGTCACACCACACCAGGACAATTACAGCTGTATTGAATGAACTTTGTGCTATGTTCTGCACAGAAAGTAAATATATCTTTTTACCAAAGCATAAATAAAGAACTGAAGGACAATTAAAAAAAAATGTGGCAGATGCCAATCTTGGGTTATCAGATTACTCAAGCCCCTCTGAATGCTAAAGACTGACAAGTGGCACCTATAAGAAACGCAGATTTTTTTGGCAACTGTTTCTCTTACAGTGTGCACATTGGTTTCCACACATTAATGTGTGCATTTCAATTCAGCTGACTTCCCTGGTGATATCTCTGCCTGCACATCTAATAGATATTTAGATTCAAAATATCCAGAGTTAAACAACAATCTTCCCCTACAAATTGGCTCCATCTGCAATCTGTCTCATCTCAGTAAATGATGACTCTAGCCTTTCTCTGGGATTAGGGCAAAAGTCATAATATTAAGGTCATCCTTTTCTCCCGTCTTCCTCTCACACCTCCCATCAAATATCTACACACCCTGTGCCAGCTCTCATCACTGCTCATCTTGATAGCTGCGCAAGCCTCATAACCGATCTTCTGCATCCAAGCCTGACTCCCTACAGTCTGAGAGGCACACTCTATATGCAAAGAGCATCCAGAATCGTCCTTTTAAATGTTGAGGTAAAAGTGGGCAGCACAAGGCACTTTTCTGGAATGACGGAGACTATATCACTTGAATGTGAACCTTTGCTAAACTTCACAGAAATGTACACCAATAAGGGAATTTTACCATATGGTAAAAAGGAAAAGAAAAATTATTGTTAAAAAAAAAAAAAAAGGCAAATCAGGCCACAAGTTCTCTGCTCAAAAGCCTATATTGTAAGTGCTGAAGCTGCTACATGACCCAATTCCCTATTACTGCTTTAACTTCATCTTCTTCTCTTCCTCTGCTCACTTTGTCCCCAGCCACACTGCCCCAGCCCCCTTGCTGCTATTCATATAATTTAGGTATGGTCCTCCCTCAGTGACTTGGTACTGGCTGTTCCCTTTACCTGGAATCCCTCCTCCCCTGCCATTTGTAAGGTTAATACTCTCTACCTCTTGCACAAACATCACATTCCTAATTAAGCCCTACTGAAATCTGCCATTCATCTTCCGTCAGCATTCCCAATACCCCTTACCTTGCTCTACTTTTCCTTTCCACAGGCGTTATCATTTTCAGACATACCATATAACTCATTTACTAATATTCTGTGGTCCTTATCTAACTCTCTGTTACTCACCTCCAGCTAGAATCTTAAACTCCTTGAGAACAACAAACTTCCTTCCAAACCTCAATATATTCCTGACACTTAGAAAAGTGCCAGGAATACAGTAGATGTTTGATAAATATCTTTTGAAAAAATTAGTGTACACAATTGGAACCCAGTGTAGGCAGGCATTACACTAGCCCCTATGGTTGATTCAACATGTAAAATAACTTATTTTGTGAAATAAATGGATTGGTCTACATAATCCCCAAGTCCCTCTCTAGTGCAGAAATCCATTCAAGTGAGTGTTTTAAACTCGACTACAGCCTGTACTTGAGTGCAAGTGCCCTGAAGGCAAGAATTTTAGGCTGTGTTCCTGCTACCGCATCCCCCGCCCTAGAACAGTGCATGGCATAGAGAAGCATGCCACATTTAGTGAATGAGTAAGCTCCCTGTGAACAGGGAATAAAACTCTTGTATGTGTTACATTTCTGATTCTATTTAGCATATAGGAAGAGCACCAGGCACATGGGAGAGGCTCGGCCCTGGTTACGTACTCTACCTAGTCTCCTCGTGGTTGGTTCAAAAAATCAGTTAGCAGCAATATGCACGGGCCTTCCTCAATATTCCCAGGAGTATTAGCAGAGAGGATGATTTTAAATATGCTACATAATTGCTTCGCTTCAGGTGGCAGCCCTTTGGAATTCCTATTAGGTGCATCACATCAAAGAGAGGCTTTCTGATGCTGACATGCCTGATGATTCTGAGTACAAAATTCAGGTCAAATAAGACTCCTGTTGAAAGCAAGCTTCTCCAGAGAAATTGCAGGGATTTCCCTTTGCATCCTGGTTACCTCATTTCTCTGTCTTGAACTTTACACCAATGCCACCACGAGCCCAAAGCCCCATGGAAGTCACCTTGGCAGTCACCTACCCCAGTCACCTCTAACTGGCCATGACTGTTCATGTTTTGCTTCAAGAATGTGAGCTCTTCCAAAGATACATACACCTCACCAGCAAATGAACACTGACATGAGACAAGACTTCTCCTTCTACAACTTCTAGAATTACAGGTATCATTGTCACACCAGTCCCTCAGCACTGTGCAACACAGATGTAATGTAAACCACATATATAATTTTAAATTACATAATGTTAAAAATAAGTCAAACCAAACAAGTGAAATCCACTTAATAATATGTTTTCTATAACTCAATATATCCAAACGACTGTAATTTCAACATGAAATCAATATAAAATTACTAATAAAATATTTTACCTTTTATCTCTCATACTAAGTCTTCAAAATTGGGGTCTACTTTACACTGAGCACATATCTCAATGGCTCCAACAGTTGCATATGGCTAGTGATTATTAACCTGGACAGTGTGCATGCAGATGTCAAGCACCTTCTCTCCCAAGATGTTAATGTTGCTCTTAGATTTACACTACTTAAGGATCTTAGAACTGATTTTGAATGTCTTCTAACCTATGATGACACTACTTTCATTACTCTCAGCACCAAAACATGCATTTTGCAAGACAGTTGAATGAAGCAGTGTTACAGGGTAACTCTATCCTACTTAGCATAGAGTTACCTTGTCTCTGAGATTTGCAAATAATACATCTGTTTCTCTAATCACTAACTAGAACCTCATTTTGTCGAATTCCAATGACACTCCTAAGATTCTAAGAATGATGTTTCTTACTGAGAGCAAGGCAAATGTATGCTGACTACAAGGTTTTCTTTTGAAACAGCTCTGCCAACACCACCACCAAAACATAAACTGAACAGCGACAGAAAGGAGGTTGGAAGCAAGAGAAAGTTCAAGTACATTCACCTTCTCATTATAAACGGCACCCCTCTGGGCCCACTCTTAGTGTTTCAATAGGTACAACCAAGATGAGGCTGAAGAAGAACAGGGCTCTTTAAGGACTCAAAGGAATGTTTAACCAAGTTTTAAATGAAGAAGAACTAAAGAACACATTGAGGTTAGGTGCTAATTCACCAGGTGAAAGTTGTTTTGAAAATCTATACTAAGAAAAGCTCTGTCATTTTCTCCCTGAAAATGAGATTGTGGCCTCTACTAGTCTTTCAAAGGTGAAATGGATTACCAGAAGATGAAAGGCAACTCAATTTGGAGAACCTTCCACAGTCACAGTGGTGTGAAGTTCACAGCAATAAAATAATAATTAACACATCACAGAGCATCCAGATTCTGACATTCTCTACCCCATTTCCATTATCCAGAGCCTCAAAAATCTACTCTTTAAAAAAAAATGGCTTAAAGTTAATTTTTTTCCTTTCCATGGAAGGTTGTTATCAAGCATTGCTCAGCCTACAGAATGAGCTACTCTGGCCTAGTTCTAACAGCTGACTCAGCAGAGACCAGTTGGAACAATGGTTTTTCAGGAGGCCAATGCTGGAATTGGTGAGGCTCTGACAGTACCCTGCCAAAGTCAGCAATTTCTTTAAAATGGGGTCAGGTTATAGGAACCCAGATGCTACATCTACTGGCCTGAATTCTTGGAGAAAGAAAAAAACCAGACTACACCATACCCACTATCCTAAAAACAGCCAACATATGACTGGCAGCAACCTCAGTTGACCTGAATGATAAGCAGTGTTTGGCACAAAGCTGGAAAGCCATTGATTTACTCTGCAATTACTCACAGATTTCGCACTGAAGTGGACGAGAAACCTAGGAACAAGACACAGACCACAGCTCTTTTGGCCTTTGAAAAAGCATATAAAAGCAGGGGGAAGGAAGCAAGTACATCACATCACCAAATCTTTATGCCCTCAGCCTCCCTAAAAATAAATTTGAAGTGTGTGGTACAAAGATATCAATGACTACAGCACTAAAATAAATGGAAAATGTAATAAAGGTATAGTTCAACAAACATTTCTAGCTACAGGATAGTGCCTCATAAAACTATATTTGTGATATTCTTGCCAAATCAAGCATAACAGTACTCATTCTTTATTTCATTTATTCATCCATTCGACTAGTTCACTCAAGTCTTTCTTGTACCAGGTACTGTGCTAGACACTGGTGCTACAATGGGAAACTGACCCCAACAAGTTCCTCAGGGACCTTCATATTCACTGTGAGGAAGGCAGACAGGCTGAATAGATTCACCTACATCAGTAACATTCACTTACTTGTATTAAGAACTACCATTCAGTGAATGCCTACCAAGTTTCAGGTTTCTATGTGAGGGACACATTTAATCCTAACAACATCAGCAATTAGGCATTAAGACCATTTACAGATGAGGTAACTGAGCCTTACAGAGATCAAATGATTTGTCAGGGTCATTCAGACAGTCAAGGACACAGCCAGGATATAAGCCAGATCTGTCCAACTCCTATCATAAGCTTAATGTCTGAAAATAAGATATCATCTTGGTATTCAAAAAATCATGCAAACCAATAGTGAGCAGGATTGACTGACAGCTTGCGCAATGCATTAAAATGTATGATTATAAACAACCCAATTTTAAATGTGGATAAAGGATTTGAACAGACACTTCACAAAAGAAAATACACAGATGGCAAATAAGCAGATGAAAACATGTTCAACATCCTTAATCATTTGGAAAATGCAAGTTAAAATCACAATGAAACACCACCACTGCTAGAAAGGCTAAGAAAAAAATGTTTCCATTTTGATAATAACAAGGGCAGGTGAAGATGCAGAGCTATTAGAACTCTTAGCTGCTGCTGGTAAAAATGAAAAATGGTACAGCCACTTTAGAAAAACCTTGACAGTTTCTTACAAAGTTAGACATATATGTTCCATACTACACAGAGTATATGTTCCATACTACACAGAGATCTCACTTCTAGGTATTTACTAAGCAAAATGAAAACCAATGTTGACACAAAAACCTATTGAATGCATATTTAGTTCTCTCCCTGGCCCTCTTAACCTATTCTCTGGCTATCTTTGAAGGCTCCTTTGGCAACTTTATTCTTAACTCCCAAAAAATGAGAACAATTCAACTGTCCTTTAACTGGTGAATTACTACACATACTATAATATTTTCATACAATGGAATAATATGCAGCAATACAAAGGAACAAAATAATGACACAAGCAAAAACACAGGCCAGGTGTAGTGGCTCACTCCTGTAGTCCCAGCACTTTGGGAGGCCGAAGCAGGAGGATCAGTTGAGCCCAGGAGTTGAAGATCAGCCCTGGCAATATAATAAGACCCTGTCTGTACAAAAAAGTCCTAAAAATTAGCAAGGCATGGTGGTACATGCCTGTACTCCCGGCTACTTGGATGACTAAGGTGAGGGTATTGCTTGAGCCCAGGAGATCAAGGTTGCAGTGAGCCATGGTCATGCCACTGCACTCCAGCCTGAGCAACAGAAAGAGACCCTGTCTTAAAAAAAAAAAAAAAAGGGGGGGGCAACAACATGGATGAAGCTTAAATCCATTTTATTAAGTGAGAAAAGCTAAATCTAATACCCTTATACTAGATTATCCCATTTACATGATATTCAGAAAAGAGGCAAAATTATTAGGAATAGAAAATAGATATAACTGCCTGGAGGAGGGAGAAATGATTGACTACAAAGGGTCAGTAGAAAATAATTTTAGGAGTGCTAATTTTTATGGGTGATAGTACTATTATTCTATAGCTGGAATGAAGAGGTAGTTAAATGATTGCATACAACTGCCAAAACTCAGAGCACTGCATACTAAAAAGAGTAACTTTTATTGCAAGTACATTTTAAAAGTGAACAAAATTCTTCAACAAATTGTGATTTAAACAACAAAAATTAAACACCTCTTAAAGATACACAAAAATACTAAAATTTTGCCTAGATTAAAGCCGTCCCAAACTATAAGACATATTCTTAATGACAAAATGTTGGCACATGAACAATTCCAAATTGACGAGTAATAGATTTTTTTTCAACACCTTCTCACTGGCTGGCAAGCAGAACAATTCGCTCCAACACCTTCATTCTGCATTCTGGAAAATGCAAACAGGGCATAGGGAAGCTTCCAGTATGGGAGAATGAAGGTTTTTCCTTAGCCTGTAACTGGTCACAAAAGCTGGTGCAGAGAATGTTTGTCTTTACAGGAGAAGCTAAAATTTCCCAAAGGCTTGCTGCTTTCCCATTATGGAAGAGGCACTGTAAGAACAGCCTGATGAATTGGCCTGGGAGTTCGATCCCTATCTATTGCTGGGTAAGTGCTTTGCTTTTGAGGTTGGGGTTGAAGCGTTTTTGATGTCTTTGACATTCCTCAGTAAGATATTGCTGGGCTCAAGACCTTGCTGCTTTTTTCTTAATGTCATTGGGATACAGATACTCCTTGACTTACTATGGGGTTATGCCCCAATAAACCGCTGGTTTATTAGGAATGCACCTAACCAACTGAACATCATAGCCTAGGCTGGCCTATCTTAAACATGCTCAGAACACTTACATTAGCCTACAGCTGGGCAAAATCATCTAACACATAGCCTATTTTATAACAAAGTATTGAATATGAATATCACATGTAATTTACTGAATACTGTACTGAAAGCAAAAACAGGACAGTTGTATGGGTACTCGAAGTATGGTTTCTACTGAATGCACATGGCATTTCTTTGCCATTTTATCTTTTTTTTTTTTTTTTTTTTTTTGTTAGGCAAGGTCTTGCTGTGTCACCCAGGCTGGAGTGCAGTGGTGTGATCTCAGCTCACTGCAACCTCTACTTTCTGGGCTCAAACAATCCTCCCAGCTTCCACCTCTCAAGTAGCTGGGACTATAGTCATGTACCACCATGCCTGGCTAATTTTTCTACTTTTTTGTAGAGACAAGGTTTCACCATGTTGCCCAGGCTGGTCTTAAATGCCTGAGTTCAAGCAATCTACCTGCTTCAACCTCCCAAAGTGCTAGGATTACAGGCATGAACTGCAGCACCCAGCCTACCTTACTGTTTTAAAGTTGAGAAATCGAGTTGTAAGTCGACCAGCTGTATTAACCACATCCCCCACTTCTTCACATTACAACACAATGAAACTAACAGAACCACTCTATCAGGGAGTAATTCTACAAAATGTATGGCAAGCCAGAGAGAAATTCACCTTCCCAGTGTTGGGGGAGCAATGCATCTGGATGTCAATTCTCCAGCACACATTTGGTTCTTTCCCCAAGTCTCTAGAGCCTATTCTCTGGCTTCCCTTAGAGGCGCCTATTCTGAACAGCCCCAAAGTGCTGGCTCATCTGCCTACCAAAGACTCGCTAAAAACCCATATTACAAGCAATTCAAAGCATGAAATGAAAATTGATGCTTTCAACTCCTGTAACGATGAAAACGGGAAGCTGCCAGAAACTCTATGTTCCATTATTTTCCACATCAGTTTTCAAGAATACAGATAGCAGCATGTTATATGATAAGAACCTGCTCTAAGGATAAAGCATTCCTCCCTAAATTTGACCCCGTTAGGGTGGAGCATTTGCATTTAAAGGCAAGTCTGGTAGGGGTATATTAACAAAAAGAAAAAATGCTACCTTCAGAATCAACACTGACCAAAGATGACAAACTACTCTCCATCTGGAAAAGGCACATTAAAACAATGAGTGACTAGGCCCTTCGATGTAAATCAAATCACATTTTTCAATCTAGGCAACACAGATGAAAGTCTCACCACTCTATTGGTGAGATAGGCAGTTCAAATTCTACCTCTGTGTAGGTTAAGCATCTATAAAATGAGAGAACTGAACAAAAATAACATCTCAGAGTTCTCTGACAATATTATGCTCTACAGTTCTAGGACTTAAGAAAGTATGAAGGGCAACATATTGTCTGTCATCCTCTACTAAAATATGAGTTCCCTAAGGGAAAGAAGCGCTAATTATTGTACCTTGGTACCTTGCAGAGTGCTTGGCATATACAACATGCTCAATAAATTTTTATTGAACAAATAATGAATGATAGTAGAGGCAAGATAAGCTTTCCTGGCACCATCACTTGACTATCAGGTACTATAATTAAAAAATAAATATTTATACACCTAAATTGTGATTTCACAGTAGACCCCGGGAACACAAAAATGTATGAGACACTGAAGTTATCCTTAAACTTATATTCTAGATAGTGAAACAATAAATGTTAGCTTAAAAAGAGAACCACCTAGGAAGTAAAGAGTTTTCTAATGTTGCTAGGTTCAGAGCAGGGATAGGTCAGAGTACACAGTTTACAGTATGCAGGGAAGGCTTCCTGCAGTATGTGGACAGAAAACTGGGGAGACAGAAAATTCAAATGGTTAAATGGTTAAAAATGATTTAAAATGATGGCCATGAGGATTCCTTTCCTTAGAACGGGGCAGTGAAATAAGGTGATTCTATATTTTTATATATTAACAAGATACTATGAAAACAGGTCCAAACTTAAACATGCCATTTGGACAGCCATTTAGGCCACTCCCAAGCTGACAGATCCCACACTCTGCTGGAGAGCTCCACTTGCATGCCCGTGTGACTTTCGCGTCTACCCAGTCACCCTTCCTAGGATCATGCACGACATCTTGGACCTCTTCCTCTCCCTTGCACTTCCTGCTCCAGTACTCACCAAGTCCTTTCTCTCCCTGAATATTTATTTCTTGGGTATCTCCCCTATCTTCTGCCTTAACGTGGAATTTCACTTTGACCATAGCTTCCTTGTTGGCCTCCCTGCATTAACTTCATTCCCTAAATCAGGGGTTGGGAAACTTTTTCCGTAAAGGGTCAGAAAGTAAATAGAAAATAGGCTTTGGAGGCTGTGTAGTCTCTGTCACAACTACTCAACACTGCCACTCTGGCACAAAAGCAGCCATACAAAAAACTACAATATTCAAATGACCAGGTTCCAATAAAACTTTATTTACCATGACATACAGTGGGCCAAGTCTGACTTCAGGACCCCTACCTGAATGACCCTTGCCTCAGATGGTTGCCAGGGTGTTTTTATCTTTTTTCCTTTGTTCTTGAGACAGAGTTTCACTCGTCTCCCAGGCTGGAACACAGTGGTGCGATCTCAGCTCACTGTAACCTCTGCCTCCCGGGTTCAAGTGATTCTCCTGCCTCAGCCTCCCGAGTATCTGGGATTACAGGTGCCCACCACCACACCCAGCTAATTTTTTGTATTTTTAGTAAAGATGGGGTTTCACGCTGTTGGGCAGGCTGGTCTCAAACTCCTGACCGTAAGTGATCCGCCTACATCGGCCTCCAGAAGTGCTGGGATTACAGGTGTGAGCCACCGCACCTGGCCTACCAGGATGATTTTCAAAAAAACACAAATAGTACCACGTGACTCTCCTGCCTAAACTCTTCTAAGACGCCCATCACCCTCAGGATAAGTTCCAGGCTCCTTGGTGTCTCTGTGTCCATCCCCCTGCCTGTCTCTCATAACTCTTTTTTTTTTTTTTTAAATGGGGTCTCAGTCTGTTGCCAGGCTGGAGTGCAGTGGTGCAATATCGGCTCACTGCAACATTTGCCTCCCAGGTTTAAGCAATTCCTCTGCCTCAGCCTCCCAAGTAGCTGGGACTACAGATGCTCGCCACCATGCCCAGCTAATTTTTTTGTATTTTAATAGAGATGGGGTTTCACCATGTTGGCCAGAATGGTTTCACTCTCCTGACCTTGCAATCTGCCCACTTCAACCTCCCAAAGTGCTGGGATTACAAGTGTGAGCCGCTGTGACCAGCCCTTTTCATAACTCTTAAAATTGGGCACTCAGCAATCCATGACTTAATCCCTTCCCCGAAATATCAGCCTCTTATGACTTGATATACATATGGTTGGGTCCTCTTCCAAGAAAGTCTCCATTCCCTCTGAAAAACTCCTGTCCGGCCTTTAAAACCCATCATCAGTGTCTCCTCTACCATGAAATTTTCCCTGACCTGAATTCCAGACAAAGTCAAGTTGGTCTCTGTGCTCCCAAACCCCCTGACATACTTCTCTTACAACCCATGTGACGGTGGGGTTTCATTGGCCATGTATGTGTCTCTTACCACCACCAATTCCCCTTTGAGGGTAAAGTCGTTTTGTACATCTTTGTATCTGTAGCACCTAGCATAACACTGGACTCATAAACATATTTGGGTCATACAACTATTTGATTAATCGGTAAAAAAAATCATAAAGATTTCAACTCGGTACTCCTTTGACCTTGTACAGCTGTACAGAAATCTGAATTCACTCAGTGCTCTTAACTACCTTGGTTGTGCCAACTATTTTAATTCAACGATTGCTATTAAAACTTGTCCAAATGTCGGAATAAACTGTTCTTTCTGGGGATGATATAATTCAAAATTTCCCCTTTTAAAGGAGATGTACTTTAAAACTGCTACTTAGCTGTCTCCCCAGTAGTCTTTAATTAGCAGCTTGAACAATGCTGAATATGTTACATCGTCTTGCGGAGGGCTAAGTCCTCAAGCAATTAGGCTGTCCTACCATATGTGACTTACATCACTACTGTGCCCAGGCTGGGCAAAACATCACAGGACAGGATAAATTCCGACAACTTCCAGAACCTGGACAGAGACTTTAAAGCCAAAGGAAACATGAACTTGTAGTAAAGAATATAAAAAGTCCATCTTTTTTCACCTATCAAACCGGCAAAACATTAAGAAACTGATTATATTGTTTTGACAAAGATAAAAGAAAATGAACACTCTTACACACACTGATGAGGGGAATATAAATTATATAATTCTTTTAGTAGAACAATTTGGAAGGATTTCAAATCCTAAATTCTGCATTCTCTTTAACTCAGTAATGCCACTCTCAGGAGTTTAACCTACAGAAAAATTCACAATAGACACAAAGCTATGTGTGCAAGGATGTTCCTTTCATCACTGTTTCCAACATTCAAAAACTGGGGAATGATGGGCTAAATTATGGTACAGCAAAATTCTCCATGAACTTCACACTCTACAACCACTGCCTTCTTGAGAGTCCTGACAGTCCAGATCACTACGTCCAAAATGAAACTTTTGATTTTAAACTAAAAGATGACCTGCCCCCAGGGTTCCCCATCTAGCAAATGGCAACTCTGCTCTTCCAGCTGTTCTTGTTAAAAAACAAAAAACCAAAACCCTTGAAATCATTCTCAACTCCTCTCTTTTTCTCACACTCCTCATGTCATCCATTAGGCATGAGTCTGCTTTCAAAATATATATATATAACCGCTTCGTACACCTCCACTACTATTATTCTGGTCTGGCCACCATCATCTCATACCAGGATTATAACATCTTCCTATCAGTGCTCTCTGCTTCCACTTCTTCAGAAAACCTCATCCTACCACCTACAGTGAGGCTCTGCAAATGTTCATCGAGAGCAAGTTACTGTCTGGATCAAGACTCTTCATTGGCTCCTATTTCACTCTGGGTGGTGTGGTTATGGTCTAAAATGTCTACCATAATCTGTCATTATTCCTTATACGCTGACCTCTCCTCCCATAGTTCTAACCCTTGTTCACTCTATTTCTGCCACTCTGGCCTCTCTGCTGTTCCTCTGAAAATGCAGGCACCAGTTCTGCCACAGGGCCTTTGCACTGGATTGGCTTTTTTACCCAGTTAAGCACATGGCTCCTTCCCTCATCCAGTCAAGTTTGTGCTTATATGTTACTTTCCCAGTGAGGTCTACCCTGTCACCTTGACAACTCTATTTTAAAACTGCAACATGCCCAATCTCCATACTCAGCCTCCTTACTCTGCTCTGCTTTTCCGCCCATATAATGCCCCATCTTCTAACATACCAAATAATTTACTTAACTATTACATGTACTGTTTTTATTGTTGATTTCACCTGACTAGAATATAAACCCTATAAAAGATCTTCATCTGTTTTGCTTGATCATATATACCAGGCAGGCAGAACACAATTCCTAGCACACACAGGTTGCTAAATAAACACTTGTTGAATGAATAAATATATCTTAGTGTTTTTGTGAGGACTAAATCAGCCAGCCCTAGCACATAGCAACCTAACGAAAGTAGGTTCCAGTTATTATCAGAAAGAATGAAGTAGGCATGCATCTACTAACATGGAAAGTTGTCCAGATGTAATGACAAAAAGAAAAGCCAAGTTGTAACTGAATGCAAAGTGTGCAGCTGCACTAGCGTGCAAAGGAGAGTTAATACAGCATTATCAGTAATACTGAAAAAATAGAAACATGCCAACATCTCACCATCAGGGCAAGGGTTACACATATTATACCATCTTCCCACCATACTTTGGGACATTAGGTGGTTGTTACCAAGAATTATGTAGGGTATTTGTGTTATGTATTAAGATGTCAATTTCAGGTGGGAAAAAGAAATTGACTGATTAAACAGGAGGTAGACTGTGATAGCATGTTCTTTGAAAGAAAAAAGCTGTGTGTGTATATATATTAGTGCAGAAAGGTTAGGAGGGAAACAAAGGCACACATGCACATGCAGCTACTTTTGAGGAGCAGGACATTAGAAGAATGAGGGCTAGTGTGTAATTTTATGCTGCATTTTTCCATTGTGTTTGACTTTTTTGCAAGCAATCGACCCAGCTTCTGTTTTGTCGACTACAGTAACTTTTGGGAACAAACTTCTCATAGTGGAAAGATCTCATTTTAGCTAATCATTTCTACCTTATTCCCTATTCCCTGATCTTATTAGAAGTAAATTAAGATAGGTTCTAATACAAGCTACAAGAGGGCAGGAGGCTCTTATATTTTGTTCATGAGGCTGTGATCGAACCCCAGTGCCTATGAAGCACCTAGCACATAGTAGGTACTCAAATATTATAAGTTATTCCAATATGAGGTCACCTTCAGGTAAAATCATAAGTACTAAATTAAAAGGTCCCAAAGCTAGAAAGAGACATAGGAAAAACATTCATAAACTAGAATGCTAAGCCTCATAAAAAGGAGTTTAAATGTTTACAGACATTTTTGGCTCCCTTTCAGGTCACTATCTATAATCATGTATTTTTAAAGCAACTTTCTTTGGCATGACTCCACAATTAACGAGAAAATTATGCATTTACTGTCTGTCTGATAGCCAAGTTATTTCATACAGTCGTTGTCAAATTTGTAGATTTCTAGTGATCTAATCTTTATTGTGGCAAAGAAATATGCCCAGTACAATAATTCAGATCCAAGGACTAGCAGACTATGAAGAGTAGGGGGAAAAGGAGATTCTTTAATCAGGAGAGCAGTATCAACTTTTCAGAACAATTAAACAGTGAGCAGAAATCTAAATGCTTTTTTACTTCCAATAGAATATAGGATAAACTATCTGGTTGGTGGGAAATAATGTGTCATTAAATGCAAGCAAACCTATGTTCCATTTTCCATTTTCAAAATGATTTTTCACGGAGTTGTACTTTTTTGCGTTGTATTGATAATTACAATAGCACTCTAGGAAATAGCTTGAACTTCGTAATGACTTCGTAAGGTCAAAGTTCTTAATGTGTCTATTCATTCGTTTATCAAACATGTATTATGTGCTAAGCATTGTTCTTAGAACTAGATATAGAAATATTGGAATATATATTGCTAACCCATTATATGGATGTAGATATATTGGAATATAGAAAGAGAAATAATTTAAAAATCTCCACAAACAAAAGGTTAAGCCTCACAGAATGGAATTCAATGCAATGTGGTTTTTTCCCCCCATCTTTTCAGGTCAGATAATCACAAACATTACTACTTTAAAAATCTTTCATTCAAGAACATTCAGCCTGGTGAGTCACTTTCAAGTCCCAAACGTCCCGTTTACTCTCATGCTTAAGATCTTCTTAAACATCTTAGTAAGTCAGGTGATATTTTCTCCATCCTGTTTTTATTCTTGAATCTGGCCACCTATCAAAACTTTAAGGATGTCGACCTCCATGGAAGAATAATAATCAGCAACAGCAGCTCAAGGACTGTATTAGAAAAAGCAAAAAACAAAACCAGGTATCTAGATGGCATCAGTCATCAACTCACTAGATTCTTGAAAAGCAAATGAATTGAGTGCCATTTTTATCAAATGGAACCACTTGTCAAATAGGTTTACCAATAAAAAATGGTAGATCTCACTATCTGGAAGCATTGTTTAGGCATAATTTTCCTGGCTGTTGGCATCCCAAATTAGTCATGTAAATCTACTGAAGGCCAACAGTGGCAGAAACTTGTCAACAAGACCCAGGAAGCAAAGGAAGGCAGCATCTTTACATTTAGGGTGTTTAACACCTAAAAAGCCTAAAAGTCATCAAGAGCTGGCCTACTGTCAGACACAGAGATCAGCAGACTTACTGAAGTAATAGCTGGCATTGTTGCCTTTTCTTCCCACCAGACATCTCAAAAAATGCTATGACAGTTTTTCTGGTGCCAGAGGGTGTCAGTATGACTGCGAGGGATGTGCTTACATTCAAATATTTGGGGTCTGATTATCAACATAAGAAATGTGGTTTTTTTCCCAAAGGAAGAAACAAACATGCTGAGAAAATGGTGATTACTAAACGAACAGAATTGTGTTATGCAAATACAGTTGCAAAGAAAAAGAAATATTTGCGGTATTTTGATGAAGGCGGGGTCTTTAGATTTAGCTTTTTCTAGTACTATCCTCTCTATATTTACTTTCAGCTTTAGAAATCCTTTTATCTTCAGTTCTCAGTGTCTCCCAAATTATATTCTATACAAGTCTAATAAGCCAACATTAGAAAAATGCATGGGTCTGTGTATTCATTTATTGGAATCATTAAATAGGCAGTTTCAGTTGGTATCACATCACCTGCTTTACATTACACAGCATAGGGTCAAAGAGAAATTACAATTAAATTTTTCAATAACTGGTATCAATTAAGCACGGTGGTTAGCTCCTTTGTAAATATGGAGATCTCATTCTCTCTCTCTGTCTTCTCTTTCCACTCCTCTACCCGCATCCATATGCCAAGAGTGAATGGAAAACAAGGGGAAAGAAGAGATTGCCTCATCAGAAGCCTTTGCTACATGTTAGTAAAATCAACTATAGTCATTATTTCTATGGTGCCATTAATTCATGGGCATAGTTTCTATTCTTATACACAAGAATGTCAAAGGTCTATATAACTGTTTATCACAAAAACAGTCTTGCGCATCAAACGTATAGGTTCAAGGAACTCCTTTCTGTTCATAAAGCCCATGTGGAACTGTTTTGCCACAAGCTTTTAGAGAATCTAGACTCAGGGTTGGTAGTTCCAGTGGACACACCAGGGGTCACCTCACAAATTGCCTCTTCTGGTCACAGTTAACTGAAGAGGCAGTGAGGCTCCAGTCTTCCCTGGGGGTGGTTTCATGTCAAACACAAATGCCCATGCTTTTGCTCAGCAAGGCTCAGGAGAGGAGCCTCAAGTCTAATCAAAAGAACAGACCGATTTAAGAGCCATAATAAAGTGAAAAGAATAACAGACTGATTTCACATCTCTCTAGCACAAACACAACAAATCCAAACACCAAACCTGAAGCATCTTTTTAAACACAGAAATACAACTTGAAATATACAGCCTAAGAAACTACATAGGGAAGCAAACGGGTAAGCTTCAGTTTTTAACTCCTTGCAGTGGGTGGGGTGGGGGTGGGGGTGGGGAGTTAGCAGTGTGTCCTCATCAGAAATCTTTTCTCTCAGCCCCATCCCATTTCCCAAAGCCAAGAGAGGAAAGGCATTGAGAGACAGGGGCAGACTGCTTCTGTTTGCTCAGTTGAGAAATGGAGGAATCAAGTCTCTGTTGATACCATTAATCTGCTAAAGCTTTCAACAGCACTAAAATTCATTGGCAAGTGATGAGCTGCGCCTTGTTGACGAGTTTCAGTGCAAGTTAAATCACGAAAAGAATCCAACTTCATATCTAATTAATACAGGCTTCAAAGTGATCATAAAACACCAGTTTTTCAGAAAGTATGAGCCTTATACATGATAAAAGACAAGCTTTTCTCAACTAAGAAATGCATTTACTTTCCCAGAACCCCAAAGACAGTATGTCATTCTGTGGGTTACCATGTGCATATTGAGTTTTTATGATTTCAATATAAAAGTCACAATGCCCTTATGTAAAAGCTTCCCGTTTTATTGAAACCCCCAACAAATATGTCCGAACCTTTTGAAGGCATTGAATACTCATCCAAGAGAAGTAGTAAAACAAACAACACTATAAATCAGCAAGGGTTATTTGGCCAGCACACTCTCATAAGTAGTCTCCTAATTGATTCTCAATTGACAGGGCCCTGAGCATGGTAAACTCTAGGAGAGCGAAAAGGGCCCAACATACCTAATCCTTATAAATAAGCTATACATACCCTCAAATAATTTAGTTCGGGCACAAATCCACTCCTTTTGTGTGTGAGACTAAAGTCTATATACCAACACTGTGGATGAGACAGCTTCCTTGTACACTCCACTGCTCCCTGGTACACAGGTCAGTTAGACTTAGGACTTAGGAAGAAGAATGGAGGAACAGTCCTCCTGACTCTGTAAAAATCCCCCAGCCTTCCTGGTTTGGCCCACTATCTTACAAGAACCAGATAGGGAAAAAGCCTTTTAGCTCCCAAGCACACAGCAAGCCAGACTCTGGATTCTGTTTCCTGTTTTCTGATGCCCACAGCCATGCATCTCTTACCTAGATAAGACAGTACTCTGACATACACTTGTTAATTTCCAGGAAGCAAACTTAAAAAGCCTTCTGCACGCCCATTCTTCCTTTTAGAAATAGGAAAAAGGACAGAGGAGAATCGCAGCTCTTCCGTTCCTTATTTTCCCCGAGAGCTTACAAAGCCCTCCAAAGTGCAAAGGCATTTGCCCACCGCGCTGCCCGGGGAAGCAGCTCTCCCTCTCCCCCGCCTTCCCCAGCCTGGGCGCCGGAACAATGCAGCAACATACATTTACCAACACCTGCTGGAGCCTATTAATATGCACGGGGACGTATTGATTTTCCCCTCCTCCCTTCCCCTGCCCTCCACACTGAGCAGGCTTTCATCTCCTCCTTTACCATCCATCAGGAACTCATTTCGCCGGCCCCCTCCCCCTCCCACCCCCAGTCCCCATTCAGCCAAGCCCCTCGCTCCGAAAGCCCGGGCTGACGAGCACACTTTGGAATGCACTTCATTAAAATTTAGCTGCCCGATTCCAACCTGCAATGCGGAGGAGGCAATACAAAGCGCGCGCCACACTTCCTCCAGCATCCCCTTCAAAAGCCCCATTGTTCGCCAGGCATCTGCTCCAGAGCCCGGCCTCTCCCTATCCACTGACCTCTGATTTTTTTTTTCTCCCCCCTCCCCCTTCCTCCCAGCCTGGCCAAACGGGCCTGCCTGGTGAGTTAAAACGCAGCCGCAGCCATCTGGCCCTCCCAAGCTGGCCGGGTTTCTCCCCGCCCCTCCTCCCTGGTCCACACACCACACACGGCATCTTCACCTCCATGGATGTTCCCACAACCCGAGCGCAAACCTCCGGTGGCAGGGAGCCTCTGCTGCCGCCTGCCTGTTCCCAGGCTTCCTCCAGCGGCGGAGCGTTCGAATCCAGAGGTGGGTAGGGGGCGGCGGAGGGGTAGCGAGAGGAGATCATGGACCACTTGTACTTGCCTGCAAACCCCAGCCCAATCGCCAAGATTAATCCTTCCCTTTGTGAGCCTGAAACCGCCTCCCACCACGCTGGTCCTCGGCTCTGCAGCGGCTGTAACGAGAGGCGGGGGTGGGGATGTGGGATCCGAACCCCTTCCTAGGAAGGCTGGGGGCGCCTCGGCCACCTGACCACAAAGCGGTTTTTCGAGGGAAGAGGTGCTGGCAGCAGGAGCAGCTGATGGTGCGAGAAGGGAGAGAAGATGCCCAGGCTTGCGCCTTTTATATTACTGGCGACATTTCTAACACATGACAACAATTTCCATCTGTATTTAAGCCGAGAGTGTGAAAAAAGAGCATTACATCACAGCGCCCGGGCTCCTAGAGGCTGCCGGATATCTAGGCCGGGGGGATTAGGGCCGCACCTGCGGAGTGGGCGGGGACCGAGAGAGCCTCTCCCTGCTGGGGCGTATCAGGTCCCCATCACCAGTATGGCCCTGTGGGAGCCCCTGGCCATGGAAAGGCGGGAAATAGGGCTGTCCCATTTGCGACATGCTAGAGGTTGAGTGCATGAGTGGATGGGTGAGGGCGAGGGAAGGGGCGTGACTCCCTTTCTTGGTTAGGGATGCAACCCTGACTTCCCAAGAGCAAGGGACTGAAGTCCCTTCTGACGAAACTGACTTTTGCCTTCCTGCCTCTTCCCCAACTTTGGAAGGAATTCCAATAGATGATAACTCTTACGTTTGAAATAACTGTCTTCCTTTGGAGTTAAAATAAAGACGGTCGAGTGGCTTAGAAAATGAATTTGAAGAATCCAGTTTCAAGGAATTGACACTTGAAGAATCAAGGGTAGAATCTGACTCAGAATCAAGCTGCTTCTCTACTGCTCACCTCAATGTCATTAAAACTCACTCTTTTTAAGGAGTGATAGGACAGTGAATAGGGAGAGGCTAGGCTCTGGAGCAGATGCCCGGCAAAGCAGCTGCCTCTTTAAAATATTCTGTAAGAGCCAGTGGTAGCATCTCCATCCTGTTTCTTTTGAAGGGTCCTTCCTCTTGATCCACCTTAGTGAGAAACTTTATGGAGAGACCTCTAGCTTTGGAAAGGTAAGTCTTCTGTATTTTCAAATGGTCAGTCATTAGTGAAGCTATACCTTTTAGCAAGAGAGTGAATGCCTGCAGACTGTCAAAGAAAGGACTCTATCCACTGCCTGCCTTCTCATAATTCAGGTGCTACAGAATCACATGCTAGCATCCTCCAAGAATTAATTACTATGACTTGGACAGAAGATAAAAGAATTGGAAGATGTTCTGAAATGAAGAATGCCAAGAAAATAAGACAAGAGGGGAAAGGAAGCAAGGGCATGCCTCTTTCTGGGGTGTGTCAGGGGAGGCAATGTAGAAGCTAGATTACAAGTGGATGGATCATGGGATGGCAAAGTAGGCTTAAGAGTGCGGGAGAAAGGTGAGAGGGCAGCGGGCCATTCAGATAACAAGGCAGCACAGATCTTTCCTTCCAATGCAGTATCAGCTGGATTTCATAGCAGATGAGAAAATAAATTTTGTTCCTTCACATTTGCTACTCAGTAAACCTATGGATGAGCAACCGAAAAATCCAGGGTGTGGAAGGACAACATTTCTAAGCTTCCTTTTCCTTCTAGTCACTTACTGCGGTCAAAAGACTCAATACTTCAGTCAGATTCACTGGGTTTCAACCTCATCGTTCCACTTTCCAGCTGTGTGGCTGCAGATAAATTACTTGCCTGTTTCCCCCAGTGTACAAAATGGAACAAACTCTCTGTTACAAAGTGCTTGGTACAGTTCATCTTACATAACAGGGGCTCACTAAATGTCACCTATCACTACTATTACTATTATGATTGTTTCTATGTAAAACATCTCAACAAAATGAAAGTGCTCATCTTCTACTTCTGAGGGAATCTGCAAAATGGAACAGCTCCCAGAGCTTCAATAGTGAAATGCAAACACCAGAACCCTAGACATCCTGGACCTGCCAGAAAAAGAGAGTAAGATATCTCAGAAGAAACACAGATTCATTAGCTTCATTCATGATTCACATCTACTTGTAGAAAGGTGAAAAGAACTTGAGAGTTGTATGCGAAATATTCACTTACATGTTTTGATTGAGATAAACAATAAACTTAAGGGAATACTTTATCAACCATGTACATAATACATATGAGCATTTACTCATTTCTCCTCTCAGTCATTATTTTAAAAAATGGAAAAAGAAAAGGAGATACTACATAAAACTTTCAAAAGCCTTTAGCCACAACCTAATGCTGAAAAGTGGAATTTGTATTTTATTAGTTTCCACAAGAAAATAATTGTGCAGTACAAATTAAATTGCTCTTTCACAGGAAGCTGCATAGAGACTTCACTGAAGGGAACAAAAATACAAAAGACATTCTTTTTATGAGAGAAAGAAGGGAACTTTTATTCAGTAAGTATTCAAGGATGTAGCTTTCCAATCTTCAATAGTGGGAGAAAAATAGCTGTCATTTCGTTAGGAAATATCCCTAACAATAACAAATTATTTTCAGAGCTACAAAGACCACGTTTTTCTATGTACAAGAAAAGCACAAGAAAAAGAGTCCATGAAAATCTACTTGTTTTTTCTCAGAGACTACACACTCGATCTCAAAAACCAAGGGTCTGCCAGCTTGTGTGAGGTCTCCAGCATGAGCCGGGAGAGGTGCTTAATTGCATTTCTTTTAAAGTCTCTTTTGTCACACACACAAAATTAAAACCAATAGGTCCTGGGCTACCCAGCTTCATGGATGCCAGGCTCCTAGAGCCCGAGGGCAAGCTAAGCCTGCAGTGCCTTGAGGACACGGTTCAGAGAGCCAGTGAAGTGGAGACACTTCTTTACTAGCAATTTTTGAGAAATAACTGTGAGAAAAGGGCCAAGAGTTTCCCTCACTGAACACATTCAAAGTAATTAGAGAAATGTTTAAGAATCAGATTAAATGTTGTGGAAAAGTGACTACTTGTGAGGCAGCAGAACATACTGGTTATAAGAGTGGGATCTGGGGCCAGACCAGTTCAAAATCCCACCTCTGGCTCTTTCTCAGTGTGAACATTAGGCAAACTTGACCTTGCGATGAGTCTACTTTTTCACCTGTAAAATGGGAGTAAAAAGAGTTCCTGCCTTATGGGACTGTGATAAAGACTAAGTGGGTGAATAAAAGGCATGGTACGTAGATGAGTTCCCAGCACAGAGAAAGTGCTGACTAAGTATTATTGCTGGCACATCAACACTGCTAACTCTTAGGTGTGGATTCCCTCTAAATGCTTGCTCTGCATATGTCTTTGTACAAATATTTATTGAGTACATACCAAGCATATAGTTCTGTTGTCTATAATAAAGAGGCAGAATATATCTAAGAGGTTGGAAAGGTTGTGTGTGTGTGTGTGTGTGTGTGTGTGTGTGTGTGTACATATATATATATAAACAGAAATGTCCTTTGGATAAAATATGAACTCACATAACACAGGCCACATTCACTAACTAGAATGCAATAAAAACAGCCATTAATAGTCAAAAGGAAAGCAAAAATTCATCATAAAATCTGCAGGATGTACCCATACGCCCACACAGAAGGAAATTATAGCCTTAAATGCATTTATTACAGAATAAGAGAGACAGAAATTGACTATGCTTTCTACTCATGATGCTATAAATATTAAAATGAAATAAATTAAAAAACAAAAGTAGAAAATTCAACAGTGTTGGGAAACTGGATATCCACATGCAGAAGAATGAAGTTGGACCCCTACCTCCACACCAAACATAAAGATTAATTCAAAATGCATCAGGGACCTAAATGTGATATCTATTATAAAACTCTTAAAAGATAACAAAGGAGTAAATCTTTTTGATCCTGGGTGACATCAAAAGCACAAAATAAGGCAAAAATTACACAAATTAGACTATATTAAAATTTTGTGCTGAAAACAGTATTACCAAATTAGTGAAAAGACACCCACAGAATGAAAGAACATACTGGTGAAGCATTTCTCTGATAAGGTACTTGTATCCAGAATATGTGAAAAACTTCTACAACTAAACAATAAAAAGACAAATAACCCAATTAAAAAAATCAAACACCGCATGTTCTCACTCATAGGTGGGTGTTGAACAATGAGAACACATGGACAAAGGGAGGGGAGCATCACACACTGGGGTTTGTCAGGGGGACATAGGGGAGGGGCAGCGGGGGGTGGGGAGTTGGGGAGAGATAGCATGGGGAGAAATGCCAGATATAGGTGATGGGGAGGAAGGCAGAAAATCACACTGCCATGTGTGTACCAACAATCTTCCATGTTCTTCACATGTACCCCAAAACCTAAAATGCAATACAAAAAAATAGGCAAAAGACTTCTACAGTTCTCCAAACACAAAACACAGATGGCCAACAAGCATATGGGAAGATGCTCAACAAATCAAAATCACAGTGAGATCCCATTCATACCCACTAAGATGGCTACAATCAAAAGGACAAGTAAGTAAAGATGTTGATAACTGGAAGTGTCCTGTATGCTAATATAAAATGGTGCAGCCACTTTGGAAAACAGTCTGGCAGTTCCTCAAAAAAGTTAAATTTATGATATGACCCAACAATTCCCTCGGTATACACCCAAGAGAAATAAAAACATACATCCACATAAAAATATATACATGAATGTTATAGCAGCATTCTTACTCATGATGGCCGAAAAGTGAAACAAATCAAATGTTCAGCAACTGATGAATGAATAAAATGTGGCACACCCATATGAGAGGATACTAGTAGGCAATAAAAAGAAATGAAATACTAATACGACATGGATAAATCTAAACACATTATGCCATTATGCTAAGTAAAAGAAGACACAAAATGTCACATATTGTGTTATTCCATTTATATGAAATCTACACCATAGGTGAATGTACAGAGACAGAAGGTAGATCAGAAGTTACCTATAGCTGTGGAAGCTAGAAGGAAATGGGATGTAACTATTCATGGGTAGAGGGTTCCTTCTTGGGGTGATAAAAACGTTCTATAATTTTCTGGTGACAGTTGTACACCTTGAGAATAAACTAAAAAAAATAATGATTTTTAAAAACAGGTCAATTGTGTAGTATGGGAACTATATTTCAATAAAGCTGTTTTTAAAAGGTAGAAAGAAGAAATAATGAAAATAATGAAATTCAGGTAGAAATTTATACTGGACACTGTTGGCAATAAAGAAAAAAAACAAGAGAAAAACTATTTCTAGGGAGGCACTATGAAAATAGAAAAACCTCTGGCAAATGGGACCATACCTGGGGAAAGGAGAAATCATATATAATCAACCTTAGGAGTAAAAAAGGAAGCAACACAAGCATTAAGAAGATTTATTTTCATGTATAAGAGAATATCATGTACAACTTTATTCCAATTAATTTGAAAATTAGACAGAATGGATCATTTCCTAGAATAATAAATTAATGAAACTATCTTAAGAAGCAATCGAAAATGTGAATGACTATAACTAAAATGAAGTGAAGTTAAAGAACTATCTCCTCCTTTCCTCTTCCTAGCTACCGCAAAGAAAAAAATATGTACTAGGCCAGGATAGTTTACGGACAGATTTTACCAAGCTTTCAAATAAGAGTGTGACATGCTTTATGCAAACCCAAACACACATAATTTCTGTACTGTTTATTATATATTTTATATAGGCTTATACATATGATGAATAATTAGAAAAGGATCTCAGATGAATATTTAAAAAATGATAATCTATGGTTACCAGAGCAAAAATTATATATAGCACAGTGTTGAGATGGTCAAAGGGGACACTGAAATTCATGGTGCTACTTCTATTTTGAATAAAAAAATGTATATGAAAATTTACATAATAAAAATGTGACAATTATTTGCAATTAAAAAATTAAGATATTATTTAGAAACATGCATTAAATTTTCTGTCTAGCTGACTGAACCATGGAGTGTAGATAAGAGGGAAGCATTACTGCCACCGGACAGAAAGTTATTCTAATCGTAGGTAAAATCCCTAAGGAACTAAAAAGCCTCTTACATGCTGGTCTTATAAGCTCATATAAAGTTAACACAGAAGCAACAAAAAGGAATAGCCTTGTCTTTGTTTCTGCTGCTATAAGAAAACACCAGAAACAGTAATTTATAAGAAACAGAAATTTATTTATTGTAGTTCTAGAGGTAGGGAATTCTAAGATCCAGGCACTGGCACGTTTGTCTGTTGAGGGCCTAGTCTCTCCTTCCAAGATGATGCCCTGTTACAGCATCCTAGAGGGGAAATGCTGGGTCCTCACATGGCAGAAGAGTGGAAGAAAGGAAAACCACTCTCTCAAGTCTTTTTATAAGGGTCCTAATCCCATTTACAAAGGTTCCACCCTTGTGACTGAATCGCCTCTGAAGGCCGCATCTCTCAGGGTTTTGTTTGTTTGTTTTTAGACAGAGTCTCCCTCTTTTGTCCAGGCTGCAGTGTAGTAGCCAGATCTCGGCTCACTGCTACCTCTGCCTCCCGGGTTCAAGCAATTCTTCTACCTCAGCCTCCTGAGTAGCTGGGACTACAGGTGCTTGCCACCACGCCCAGCTAATTTTTGTACTTTTAGTAGAGACAGGGTTTCACCATGTTGGCCAGGCTGATCTTGAACTCCAGACCTCATGATCCGCCGGACTCAGCCTCCCAAAGTGCTGGGATTACAGATGTGAGCCACCGTGCCTAGCCAAAAGGCCACATCTCTTAATACATATTGGCCATTAGGTTTCAACGCATGAATTTTGGGTAATACATTCACATTACAGCACTTTGTAATTTTCATAATACCAAAATTTCCTTAGTTCTAAGATGCAAGTAATTATAAGATACAAATTTCAATTTATGACTTTTCAGGAAAAAGGAAAACTATAGCATTAAATATATATATCTATGTCTAAAAACATTCAAATGCAAAAAAAAAAAAAAAAAACCGTAACTGAGGATCAAGAAATACCGGTGTTATAAGACAAAGAAGACACTGATAAAAATGAAAAACACTCTTCCAAAGATAACATTTTAAGCTGTGTTGGAATCTACAGCAAAGTTTTGCCTGGATAATGATGTTTAGTTAGACATCAACATTAACGTATAATGATTATTTAAGAAACAGCAAATATTTCTGGGGAAAGGCAAACAAAACAAAAGTGCCGCAATTTATCTGATGCTTTTTAAATTGGGCAAGGAACTAAAAAAATATATCAATATATAATAGAGAAATGATATCAGAGTTGCTACTGCTGATGTTTTTCCTGGCTTGTGGAATATGATGACTTTCATATAATGTCAAAGACAAGTAATAAATCATTTTGCTGTTATTTATATATTCATAGAGATGGGTGTTTTCCTTATAAGAACCTTTGATTTCCACCATATAGGAAAAAAGAAACCAAAAACACCAGCTTGAAATGCTATTTTCCTATTGGGTTTTAACTTGAATTGCCACAAATGCATGAAGTCAACTGCTTATTAAAAACAAACAAACAAACAAAAAAAAACCAAAAAACCTCCACTGACAACTTTCTGGCTTTTATTAGTCAACTGAAGAACCGAACAGTAAATGGGGAATAAACAGAACTCCTACGCTATAAATTTCAACAAGAAGTGAAAATAGAACAGACGTGGAACATTTCCCCTAATGTGCTACTATTCTAGCATTACTTCCCTCCAAGGTCCAAAAGATGACCATCTGCTTGGAATGTACTCAAATGGGCTCTTTTACAGGTTTTCGAAGAAAACACAAAAGCAGCAAGCTTCCAGTTGTTATGCCTGAAAATGACTCATGCAATGAAAATATGCAACTTAAGATAGCTAATGAGAGAAGAACCATTCTACAACCACCCTATCAAGGATAAAGTTCTAGAAACTTCAAACATTTATTGTACAAGAGATGTTATCATAATGACCCTTTACATTTGTATGATCAGACCTTACTACAAATAGCCTGTTTTACAAGACCACACCCCTTTATGCTTAAAACCATGCAATCTACAATGAACCTGTGGTGGTATCAACCTTTTGTATTTTGTATTGTGACTCTCACTGGCTTCAAAACACAAATTACGTCTCTTGACATCATGTTCACCTGTGGAACTTTACACCACACTCATCAGCCAAATGAGTTCCTGAATAAACTTGTCACAGTAAATAAATAAAGGGGGCAAAAATGATAGATTTGATACTTGCTGGGAAGTAGGATGTGAAAGTAATTGTGCTTCGTGTTGGCCATGCACCACTGTAGGAAGTGATCATCTTCCCTGCAGACAGACAAACTCAATGATGGAGAGCCTAAGAGTTGGCAATAAAAGAAAACCCAGCCCTTGAAGGCCAACCAGACCCTTCTAGAGTGTCTGACCTACTTTTAAACCATGCTGAAGGGCTTTCAGCAGATCAGAGTTAACGAAGGAGAGAGAAAAAAATAAGTCTACAAAATCACACTCACTATTTTAGTGTGCCCATCGATGTGCCTTATATTAGTAAAGTATAAATTGTCCAACTCGGGCTCAATGGTAGATTACTTATGTAAGAGTCATACCTCAATTGCAACTGCTCTAGGAAACATCAAATATTTTGATAAAAGAATTATAGAACCATACTCTGAAATGAAGTCAATTTCTACCCACAACCCAGAGATGAGATCCAGCAAATCCTACTGTGTGCAGGGTAGTCACATATAAAACACCCCTTTCCTCCTCCTTTGCATCCATTCAACTCTGCCTACTAAATGATTATTTCAATTAACATAGAATGTGCATTTCTTCTCATCAGATACATGGACATATTCTTGCAATTTGAGCACCTACTATGTGCCAGAGCCTCTCTTGATGCTTTTTATATATTATGCTAATTAACTCTCCCTACAAGTCTATGGGGAGGATACTATTGTCCTGATTTTATAAATTGGGAAACCTCAGGGAAGAAACTTACCCAAGATCACAAACCCAGAGAATAGAGGGGCTATGAGTCAAACCCATATCTTTCCACATCCAAAACTTATATTTACTCAGCAACCACCGCATTGTGCCTCTCAGTGCCCTGAAGGCAGTTATTTTCCTTCTTCTCTCTCTCTCTCTCTCAATCTCTCTCTTTCTGGGATTACAGGTGTTAGCCACTGCACTCCGCCTGGCTAATTTTTGTATTTTTTGTAGAGATGAGGTTTCACCGTGTTGCCTAGGCTGGTCTCAAACTCCTCAGCTCAATCAATCCACCTTGGCCTCCTAAAGTGCTGGGATTACAGGCATGAGCCACCACACCTGGCCTAAGACTGCTTTTTCTGACAATTCTCTGGAAACCGAGATTCTGGTCAACACTCCTAAGGGTTCTTAAAGCAAGCTCCAATAACTGCCTAAGTCATTATTATTTGTTTCCCATTCTGACTTTTTCTATACATGTGGTTTGGGGTGCCCAGGTAATCTCTAACACACAAGAACCTAGTGTGCAAATAGACATGCAGGAATAGTACCTCCCTGTCAAATACCGTCAAATACTTGGTACTCACCCCGGTTTCTTGCAGAGAAGAAAATTCTTTTCTCCCGACTTTCCCCTTCCTGCTACAGGTCACACCACTCCCTGAAACTGCTATTGTATCTGCCCCTGAAGCAGCTTTTCAACAGGCAAGAGTAAAGGCAGGCAATGCCTCTGTTAACAGAAGTGGTATCTTCATCACCTTCAACATCATCCTCACTCCACCATGACCATTATGCATCACAGCAACCCCCCATCAGATAAAGTGCTTACAGGAGTCCAAGCACCATGCTAGGCCTCACCACAACCCTTTAAAACAGTTATTGTTATCTCTGCTTTGCAAATGACAAAACTGAGTCTCTGAGAAGCTAACTGACAAGGGAGGGAGATGAAACAAAAGACAAAGCCCACTGTCTATTCTTGTGTGCTCCCCACCACTACTCAGGGCAGGTAAATTTCTTTAATTGGATCCTATGTCTATGTTTTATCTTATTCTCTCTTTTTGGAAACTCACTTCTGGTCCTCATTTGTTCTCATTACAAAGAAAAATTTTCTAGGAGAATTGATATGACCTGTAGTGTTCCTTTGAACAAGTAAGTTGCTTCAGCCTACTGTGTATTATGCATGTGGCCACGGTCTTTCCTTTTGTACTACAAGTATAAAAAAAGAGAATAGTACACAAGAAAAGAGAAGGAAAAAATATGTCAGAATAATGTAATGAACTGTTCGCCTAATTTAAGAATCGTTTTTTAAAAAAAATTTCCATGCCATTTATGTGCCTGGAACTATGCTTAGGAACTCACATACATTTCCTCGTGTCATTCTCACCACAACCTATAAAGCAGGTATCTTTAGCCCCATTCCATAGAAGCAGCTCAAAAAAGGTTACACAACCAGTACAAGCACAGCCAATAAGCAACAGAGTCAAAATTTAAAACCCAGTTTTTTTCTACAAATCAGAAAGAATAAGACAATCCGATTAAAAAGATAAATGGGGGTCGGATGAGGTGGCTTACACCTATAATCCCAGCACTTTGGGAGGCCGGAGCAAGCAGATCACCTGACGTCAGGAGTTCAAGACCAGCCTGGCCAACATGGTGAAACCCCATCTCTACTAAAAATACTAAATTAGCTGGGTATGGTGGCAAGCACCTGTAATCCTAGCTACTTGGGAGGCTGAGGCAGGAGAATCACTTGAACCCGGGAGGCGAAGATTGCAGTGAGCCATTACACTCCAGCCTGGATGACAAGAGTGAAACACCCATCTCAAAACAAAAAAAAGGCAAGTGGGAAAAGACTTGAATAAAAACATCATGAAAGAGAATATCTAAATAGACAATAAACATTTGAAAAGGTGCTCAATATCATTCTACATCAGAAAAATGCAAATTAAGATCATAGTGAGATACTAATGCACATCCACTAAGATGTGCAAAAATTTAAAAGATTTACAATACTAAATGTTGGTGAGGATGAGAACTAACTACAACTCTTACACGGTGTAGGTATGAGTGCAAATTGGTATAACTACTTTAGAAACTATTTGGCAATATTTATTACAGCAGACCATATGACTACGCTGTAATCTAGCAATTCCACTCCTACAATAGTGCACATATATCCACTTGTATAAGAATGCTCACAACAGTAGCTAAAAACTGGAGACAGCAATTCAAATCAACAGAAGAATAGGTGAGCAGATGCTGGTATAATCATATAATCAAAGACTACACAGCAATTAAAAAAGTCAAATGACTGCTACATTCAAACTACATGGATGAATCTCATAGAGTAATGTTAGCAAACAAAGTTAGAGCAAAAGAATACATACTTTATTATTCCATTTATATGAAATTCAAAGATAGGCAAAAATAATCCAGGGTGATAGCATCAGTATCGTAGTTACTTTTGGGAAGGAAGGGAAGTGTTCAATAAGAGGAGACACAAGGGAGTTGCTGAAATCCTCCGTATTCAATATATCGAGCTGGGTAATGGTTATATGGATGAGTGTGAATGTGTGTGTGTTTGTAAAAATTCAAACCATGCACTTAAGACTTTTATAACTTAATACATTTATTTTATCTCTCTCTCTCTTTCTTTTTTTTTTTTTTTTTTTGAGAGGGAGTCTTGCTCTGTCACCCATGCAGAGTGCAATGGCCTGATCTCGGCTCACTGCAACCACTGCCTCCCTGGTTCAAGCAATTTTCCTGCCTCAGCCTCCCAAGTAGCTGAGACTATAGACGTGTGCCACCACACCCAGCTATTTTTGAATTTTTAGTAGAGATGGGGTTTTACCATGTTGGTCGGGCTGGTCTTGAACTCCTGACTTCAAGTAATCTACCCGCCTCAGCCTCCCAAAGTGCTGGGATTACAGGGGTGAGCCACTGCTTTTTTTTTTTTTTTTTTTTGAGACAGGGTCTAGCTCTGTTGCCCAGCCTGAAGTGCAGTGGCATGCATGCTTATGGCTCACTGCAGCCTTTACCTCCTGGACTCAGGGGATCTCCCACCTCAGCCCACTGAAGAAGAACTAACTGTAGGTGCACACCACCATCCCTGGCTAATTTTTTGTAGAGTTGGGGTCTCCCTATGTTGCCCAGGCTGGTCTCAAACTCCCGGGCTCAAATGATCTGCCCACCTTGGCTTCCTAAAGCGCTGGGATTACAGGTGTGAGCCATCATGACCTGCCTCCTTAATTTTTTTTAAAAGGGTCTCAATTAGAATCCAAATATAACTAGGCACAAGTAATTGTTAATAATCATTGTATTCTACTGCCAGAATCTGGAATAAGGGAAAGAAATTGACCTGTTTGAGGTAGAAGGAAAGGAAGGAAAGAGAGACAGGGAAAGAACTGGAGGAAGAGAAGGAGAGAGAGGAAAAGAACAGAGGAAGGGAAAGAGACTTTGATGTGCCTGGACAGGCCAGATCCTTAAGTATATAATACAAATTCAGAACAAAACAGCAATTATTATGTCAACAATATATATTTTTTAACCTACTCCATGTTCTTTAGAGATATCTTGTGTTTTAGTTATATCTGATTGTTTCTTGATTTGTAAATGATCCACTCAACAGTAAGCTAAGAAGGTACAAAATTCCCCTACAGGATCCTTGACTCAAGTGGATTTGTATGGGGTATCTAATTCTGAAGCAATGTGTGAGACTAAATGCCCTCCTTTCAATAGATCACCTCTGGGAGGACTAGAATTGAGCATCAAACACAAAAGTTAATGAAACCTGCAACAGCCACAAACTTCTATCCACTGGGGTAAAAGCCCTCTAGATTCCCAGAATTAGCTAGGGTCAGGCAGGCAACACTAACAGAATTCAAACAGAATTTCAGTCCAGCTGATGATTTCAAATGATGTTTTATTTCCAAGTCATACTGTACATTTAAAGAACACTTTACCTACAACTCAGGCAACACTTTTTTCAAAACTCCACCGAAACAGACATATCTTTTTTTCTCCCAAGTCATTAATTAAGTGAACTTGAGACTGTGTAAAGCCATTTTGAGATGGAAATAAGAAATGTGTATCCCTCAAGTCAATTGATGAAATCTAAGAATACAGAAGCTGCAACTCCAATAATCCTATAAGGTCTTTCTGTAATCTTATCCTACGAGATGGGAAAGGAGAAAAATGTCACGTTCATTTACGTACAGGAACAATGATTAGAAAGCCAAAGTAATAAATCTTTTATAGGTCAGCAGGTTGGTGACCTTGGAAATGATTTCATTTCCAGTATAACCAACTTTTGTCTCACTTTTCAAAGCAAAGCACTTAAGAAACAACAATAGAATGGGCCCAGTTTGTTTTTTGTTTGGTTGGTTTTTAAGACAGGGTCTCACGCTGTCATCCAGACTGGAATATAGTGCCACAATCTCAGGTCACTGCAACCTCCGCTTCCCAGGTTCAAGCAGTTCTCCTGTCTCAGCATCCCAAGTAGCTGAGATTACAGGTGTGTGCCACCACAACCGGTTGATTTTTGTATTTTTGGTAGAGATGGGGTTTCACCATGTTGGCCTGGCTGGTTTCGAACGTCTGACCTCAGGTGATGTGCCCTCCAAGCCCTCCCAAAATACTGAGATTACATGCATGAGCCACTGCATCTGGCGATGGCCCCACTTTTAAAAGCAGGTTATAAGAGTAGAGAAGCCCCAATCACATCTGAATCCTCCGACCATTCCTTCTGAGGTTGCCATCTTTGAAGTTGGGGCTTCTCTACTCTTATGGTCTGAAGAGTTTTCCTTCTAGTGATGGGTGTAATTAGAAATCCAGTGAAAAGAATGGGCCCTGCTAAAAGCCTAGGGTTTTCGCAGAGCCCTTGTTGCTTCCTTAGAAGGTCTCTGGAGACTTGCCCCTTACCCTCCTTAAGCTTCTCCCTGTAACTCAAGCAACTGAATCTGGGTCTGAAGCAGCCACACCTTGGTCCAAAGCAATTGTCCCATTGCATCCCACACCTGTCAAGGGTAGCAAGGAGGGACAAGGCAAGGAGGTCATTTGCCTCAGGTTCTCTATTCATGAAGGGCCTCCAATTTAGAATTTTGGTGTTCTCTTCAAATAAAGTTATGCCTACAGTGCAAAGACACATTAGAAGGAATAAAAGATATTTAAACCTGACAACCACTGCCAGACTATATGATCTTTAGCATATTTGAGTTAATGTATTATACATATTGTAATTAGTCACTAGCACAATAATACTACATTGCTGAGTATATTTTAAAGCATTAATTAAATTGAAACCATTAAAACCAAGTCCTAACTTTTGTTGTAGCATGGTTTTTCAGTTTTTAAATATTTCTGGAGACTTCAAAACCACCAGAAATGATCTCTCAACACTTAAGAGTTCAAGGTCTTAAGGGAAAAGCCCCATCCACTGGACTACATTATCTTGGGATTGAGTCTGGGAGTTTGCTTAATGTGTCTATTGTTCCCCTAATACAAGATTCCTTTTTAAAGAAAAAATAGACTTAAATAGGTTAAGTGAAGTCCCATGCCTAGATCATACAGGTTCATGTTTCCTGATTCTTCCTGGGAAAGCGATTCTACCACCTTTTTTTGGAGGGGGGGAGCTCTACTTTGGTATTTATTTCACTTTCTGTGTCACACTGATTCTCTGGTCTCAAGACCGAGCTCGGTACCCTTCCTTGTACATCATATAGTCCTGGCCTCATCCCAAAAGAGTTCATCAAATTCTATTGTAAATGCCTCTTGTCTTCCCACTACACAGGAAGCTCCCTAAGAGCAGGAAATTTACCCAGTTTACCTCTAAATGCTGAACACCTGCTCACAGTGGCTGTCAATATACGTTTGGTCAATGGGCAGAGAAGTAGATTAATGGAGAATGATTGAATGAACAGATGCATCAATTGATTGACAGATGAAAAAAAAAGAGTCGCTACTCACTAAGATCCAATTCTAATACTATCTCCAACCTATACTGAACTGAATTAAGAATGGAAAGATCTTGTAATCAGATTGGATTAGGTTTCTGATAATCAAGTATCCATTGGATATTACCCCCAATGAAGCAAGGCACCATCTCACCATATTTGGAAAGCATGGTTGAGACATTTGCCTCCAAAACAAATGGCAATTTGATTCTCCCTATTTTTCAGGTTTTACATCTAGCTGAGTATCTGCTACTGAAACATGGCCTCTGCACAAGGCCACACAATCAGTCATGAAGGGCACTATTCACACAGATTACAAACTGAATGTCGCCTCCCTGGAGTTGTGTACTGTGGTGGCTCTGATGGGATCTGAGACTAGGATATAATTATGTTATAGAAGAGAGAATAAAAAATGACACCCGTTCCCCCAAGAAAAAGAATCTGTTTCATTACTTATTCTTTTTCCTATTTTTTTGTTTTTATATTTTTTGGAAGTATAAATAATAAGCAGTATGAGCCACTGACTTAGAGTGAAACTTCTAGAATGGCACAGCACAGCTCCACCTCAGTTGTGGTATCTTTAGTAAGCTGTTTAACCTTCTGTGCTTCAGTTTCCTTGAATACGGAGAATAAAAGCATGGATATCATAGGATCACTGTGAGGGTCAAATGAGTTATAACACTATAATAAAATAAAATCTAGCACATGGCAAGTATTCAACATATATTAATGATAATAGTAATTATTAAAATGAGTAATTTTATGCTCATCTAGAATCCAATTAGCAGATACTCAGGATCCATTTAAAATTATTCTTCCTTATTGCCTTCATTTATTTATGTTATCTATATATGTAACTATACAGATGTACTAATAACTACCATTGTTTCTTTCCTCAGACTATGCATATATATACATATGATGTATAGTATACTGTGTATATATACATATAGTATATGTATGGTATATATACTATGGCACATTGTATTTATACTATATACATATTTGCCACATATAGTATACATTCTATGTATACTATACTATATACTACACACTATAGTATATATACTATATAGTCTATAACATACATACACTATATACTATATACTGTATACATATACTATATACAGTATATGTATATATTACTTACTCTCCTTAAGCTTCTCCCTTTAACTGAAGCAACTGATTCTCGGTCTGAAGCAGCTACACCTTGGTCCACAAGAATCATCCCATTGCATCTCACACCTATCATATACAGTAAATATATTCTGTATATTGTACATACATATATACTATATATGTATATACAGTATTCTACGTATTCTATATATAGTATATATACTATATATAGTATATATTCCATATATAGTATATATGCATGCATACATACGTATGTATAGTATATATAGTATAAACAGTATACTATGTATATATGTACAGTATATACATAGTATATATATACTTTACATATATATGTATATATGTAAAGTATATATGTATATACGTACAGTATATACAGTATATACATAGTATACTGTATGTATACTATGTATATGTGTACAGTATATACATAGTATACTGTATGTATACTGTTTATACTATATATACTATACATACATATGTATACATGCATATATACTATATAGAATATATATTATATATAGTATACATGTACATATACTATATATAGAATACATAGAATACTGTATATACATATATACTATATATACACAAATATACTAAATATGTGTATATGTATACTATATATACACTATATATGTGTATATTATAGAATATATATACATACATACACATATATGCTATATGTATATATACAATGTATAGTATATATTTCTATACTATATACATGTATATATATACATATACAGTCTGAAGAAAGAAACAGTGGTGGCTATTAGTGGGAGTTCTAGTAACCAACCTGACTGGCTGAGTTGTAGTCCTATTCAACAATTGTAAGCCAAGTCCCTTAAATTTATTAGCCTCAGTACCCTCATCAGTGAAGATACTAGTAGTAATTACTTCCTTTATAAGATTTCTATAAGTATTCAATGGGAAACTATAATTAAAATGCTTAGCATAAACTTGGTATTCTGTAAGTGCTAGATTCTTGTTTTAATATATGCACAACATCTTTCAGGCTAGTCTCTCTATACTTTAATGAACACAATCTATCACAGTAGAAACAAAATTTCAATTCTAGGCTAAAAACACTGATATAAATGACGGGGAAGAGAGACAAAAACATAACATATGTGAATGTTATGTTTTTGTCTCTCTCTTTCTTCCAAACTATAATTGGTTGATTTTTTTTTTCTGGGGGGGGATAGGTATAGGTTGATTTTCCTTTTGTGGAAAATATCAAATTTACAGAATGGTGCAAGAATGAGAATAGTACAATTAACACCATATACACTTTACTCAGACTTGCTGGTTATTAACGTTTTAACCTACTACCTTGTCATTTTCTCTCTCCCTCTTCCCATACATAATATATTTTTAACCATTTATTATGCTTTGTAGCCATTTGAGCATAAGTTGCATCATTTCTTATGGCCATTTACCCCTAAATATATTAGCATATATTTCCTAAAAATAGGGATGTGTCATTGGTTAATTTTAAATGCAATAGGAAAATATGTCATTGATTCTTTTAAAAGTCTACTTTATTCATATTGTAGTGAAAATAACACAACTGACATTTTCTTGTTTAAATTTAAGGTTTAAATTTTGGGCAGCTCATTCCCCAACACAAACTAGGTAGGGCAATCAGAACACAATTGGTGAAATATCCTTACTTGGAGCACAGAAGAAATGCACACAATCCACTATAGAAGCCAGAAATTTCACTTATGTATATTGAACACATTTGGTACAAGGAAATTTATTTTTAAGTACATTATAATCTCATTCTCTTGATTCAAATGATTGTTGGGAAACTAAACTATCCTTTTCTTAAAATAAATAATACATGGTAAGGATACTGTGAAAACCTTCATGTATCTTCATAAATCATCATGGAAATTGCTTTATAATTGCAACAAATCTTGATGAAAAATGTCAGCTAAAATTATAAAGCAATTAAATAAATTGACATGACTGCCAAATAGATATATTAGCATCCTACACTCAGCCAAAGACTAATCCATATGTTAAGAGAAGACTCTTTTTTAAAATTTAATATGTTAATTTGAAAAAATGATCTTTAAGGTGGTGGCAGGCAGTAAAACAAACCAAGAGCCTGGACTCCGGAGGTGGTTAGACTAGGTTTGAATCTGAGTTCCACCATTATTAAATTGTGCCTCCTTGGAAATGCCACTACCTAAGCTCTCCACACCTCAATTGCTGCACTTGTACTACAGAATACAGATTACAGAACTGATAACACTATGCCCTGCAGGGTTCAGAGATAGTTAAAAGAGACAAACCTTGTGACTCACTTTGCACAGTCCCTGGTGCATACAGTAGGTACTCGATTAATGATAGATGTTATTATTAAGTGGTGAGGTCTAGTCTAACATGTTTTCATAAGAAAATCATAAATTATCACACTCTAATTAAATTTAATCTAAAACTCCTATGGCTTTCCCTTTTTCTACACCCCAAGAACCTTAGAATAAGGAACACCAGCCAAACCATGTTTATTTGAATCTATTAACAGACACATATAAATCCAGTCCAGTGTCATGACCTTTTACATTTGTAATTTTTTTCCCATTTTTTTCTCCAATAGGACTCTAAGCACTCAGCAACTATACAATGGCAATTAGGGTTAACAACGTATAATAAGAAATACAAAGAAACAGAACATTGGGGAATTAGCTGATGCTGGGAATAGGCAGAAAATGTGCTGTTTCAAGTATGCCTATTATTGGCTAAATCATCCAATTATTAATCTTCACTATATTCTCGCCTGGCATCTAGTGTTGGGTTATTATACTCAACAAATGCTGGTATGCTCAACAAATTCTGTGAAGTCAGTTTTTCAAAACTTAGCTTGTTTAAAAAAAAAAAAGAAAAAAGAATCTTCATATAAATAAGGTCTCAAAGCCTAAAGAGATATTGAAAAGAGTGCTTGGGAAGTCATGCTAGAAAGGGGTAAGGAAGACGGCTCAATCTTAACAGAAGGCATATGGTTGGGTGCTTCCATATATCCTGGAAACATCAGTAAAGATAATGAGGAAATGGAATCTCAGAAAGCATGAGTAACCTGCCCAAGCCAACAAAACTAGTAAGTGGTAGAACCTGCCAGCCTCTCAGGTCCACCACAGCCGAAAGCCCATCAGATCTGAATGTTCTAGACTCAACAAGTCAAGCACTAATGATACGCAGAGGCAGGGCATGAGTCTAAAGTGCACTATGCTGAATGGGCTCTGAAAGGTGGCCTGAAGGTACTGGAATGGACTTTTCAGTGGTTTTCTTTTCCATTACATACACCGTTGTGCTAAAGTAAACTAATAGTACAAATGGTCATAAAAAGCAGTGGTTTTAAGATAATGACTTTGGGATCTATCGGACTGAAATCAACTTAGCTCTGTTAGTGTATGTACTTGAGCCTCTCTAAATCTCATTTGCTTCATTGGAAAATGGATATAATAATAGCTTACACTTCAAAAGATTAACAGGATTAAAGAAAATAATGTAAGTAATGTGTTTAACAGAGTTCCTGACACATTGGGCATACTCAATAAACACAACTTGGTTTTTAAAAAGCTGTTAATTTTTAAATTAGAAAGCATAAAGTCAGGTGAGTTACTCAGCCTCTCTGCTCCCCCTTTACTTCATACGTAATGACAGTAATAACTACCACTAGCATCATGGTACAACTAACCAAATAATACTTGTAAAGTACTTAGGCTCTCTACTGAGAAAGAGTGATGAATGCCAGCTGCCCTGTCTAGTGCAGAATTTAGAATTTCAGAGCCGATCTCAAAGCTTTAAAGAAATCACTCTAGATAAGCTCTAAGGAGAAGGATTGATAAAATACATAAGATGAAAAACAGAAATAAAAAAAAAAGAGCCAGCTACTCTGGAAGCTGAGGTGGGAGATCACTTGAGCCCAGGAGTTGGAGGCTGCACTGAGCTATGATCATGCCACTGTACTCCAGCCTGGGAAACAGAGTGAGACTGTGTCTCCAAAAATAAAATAAAATAAAGAAAGAAAAAGAAAAAGAAAGAAAGAAAAGGGTAAGTAAGGTAGAGTATAGGTAGAGTATCAACAGAAGTAACTGACATGGACTAGAATAAACAATGGCTTGTAATAAATGCCATGACAATCCACAAATCACAATGTCAGTTTTATTACTAACAAAAGCTACAATGGAGAAAATGGCTTTAGATCTTTGTTAACAAAGGGATTGTTAATAAATCACCCCCAAAATTAAGAGAAGACTCTTTCCAAATCACATCTAAACAAAAAGTACTGTTTTCTAAACCCATGATTTTTAAACTTGGCACAAAACTCCTTGCCTGGACTATTATCTTACTTTGTGAAACATAAATCATACCTCACCTTATACATGGTGAAATAGGAGACTATGTATAAGCAGTGATATGGCAAGCAGTGATACCCTTGACACAGTAACAACCTTGACATGGGCAACCTTGTGTTTAAAATGATTTCTATGTATATAGTTTGTGCTAAACATTATGAAGAGTATAAAAACAAATCAAAAGCATAAGAATTCATTGCTACCCAGGAATATCCTCTGTTAGAATATCCTCTTACACCGGGTATTTTGGACATAACCACATTTAAAGTCACAAACATATGATGGACAAAGGAACCCTATACCACAGTAAGAAACATTCAATTCTTTGTTCTAATGATTGGCTTCTTAAAGGAAGGCCAATAGCAAACCAATGCACAGCAAATAAGTTTTGATGGAAAAGGACAGGTGTAAGCAGTCAAGGGGGGTGGGTCAGTAGGTGAGAGGAGTCCCCATATCATAGACAAGCCAGGGGAACATGGGAAAATACAGGCATGATGGGTAGGAGGGAAGGGGAGATAAAGAGTAGAAAACGGATAAAGATAAATGTTGTTTACATTATAAACAACAAACATCTGTGGTTACATAGAAAAGAGGTAAAGAGTTCAGATCCTTAAGAGTCTGTGTGCTTTAGATGAAGCCAAAGTTACAGATGACATGAGAGAGAGAGAGAGAAAGGGACAGAGAGATATCATAACAGAGTATCCAGTACACAGTAGGTGTCAAAAAGCTGGAGAGCTATTGCTATTGTTACTAGTCATAGTTTTGCCACAGGCTAGGCTTTGTAAAGGCTAAAGCAATCATTTTAGACAGCTCTTAGTTTAGATAGAGGACGAGGGCAGAGAAATAACAATAAAGAGAATGTTTCCAGTGACCTTTATCTCTTTATCTGATCAGTCCTATGATGCTTGCAGAACTCTCTTGTTCATGAATTATGACCGGAAGCATTCCACCAGTGTCCAACACAACCTGAACACAGGTATGCACATTCCAGGAGACAAACTATTTTCCAACATCCAGTTCGTTATCCTGGACGCTTGCTGACAAATAGGTCTACTTTATGTCATCAGCTCTAATTGTCAAAAGTCATAGGAGAAGGGTTTGATTTTAGGCAAGCCACACTAAAAACAACTACGCTTAAGAGAAAACAGTAAGTTCAAATAGAACTAATGGTAATTTATGGCCCCATTTAAAATAGTAAACAATATTAGCAGATGCTAAAATGCCCATTTGAATATGGCAATCGTATAAATAAAGACTAGGATCACCTATGTTTACCACATCAAATTTAAATTGCCTTGTAGATCAAACATATGTAATCCCTCTGTAAAGTCCTTCAAGTCAATGATCAATACCTCTTAGATGGGTTTTACAATGGTCTCAGTATTGGGAAGAGCCTTGATGAACAAAGTGTTAAGCTGCTGAACAAAACTTACTTATCTTTTCCTCTTTTAGGTGACCTTTGCTTGAAAAGAAAGATGAAAGTTGAGCCCAGAGAAGCCAGGAGGAATGGGAGGGGCATTGTTCAGCATTCCAGAGAGCCCGCACTACTGGATGAGTTGTATCTCGTTTTGACAGCAGCAGCATAGTAAATGACAAGCGTTGTCAGGTAATGCATTTATCTTCATGGGAAAAGCAGCTATTCCAAAGCAAGAATCTCAGATGTTGTCACATCAGCTAGGACAAGAAGTCATGAAACAGGAAGGCTATCAATGCAGGGGGTACGGTGATATCTAGACTACAATTAGGAGGAGCTGTGAACAGGCACTCCAGCTCCAAGCTCATGGGAGGTTTGACAGTTTTCTTGTGTGTTTTGATTACCGGCCAAGTAATTAGTGAAGCCCTTATCAGTCATCTATGACCCTTCTTGGGGCTCAAGACTCTGACTTTCCTTTTATTCGGAAAGCCTTATGGTCAAAGCAATTCTGCTGTTTCTCTCAAATGCTAAGTAAGGAAGAAAAAAATAAAAGGAGAAAAATAAAGAATATCTTTTTCCATTTCTTCATTTGTTCATTCATTCAACAAATATTTATCCTATAGTCCAGGCACCAAGCTAGGAGTGGCCTGGTCACTGAGTTAGAGATGCTGCCTGACTCATGAAAATTAGAATCTAATTAGGACAGGCAGACATGCAGCAGGCACTACAATCAGGCACAAAACAGGCATGAAGAAGGTCATGGAGTGGGGCTTGGGCAGTGCGGAGGAGGGCAACAGGCCCAATCTGTGGAGGCAATGGAGGACTTCATGGAGGAAGTGGCATCTAGCTAACACTTAAAAAGACAACTGTGAACTGGTGAGCCAGACAGACAGGGAAATAGGAGAAAATAATATGTACCCATTTATAAGAAGACACAAAGTGTGTGTGGAAGATGAAGTTTGTAGGGTTGAAGTGCAGAGCGGGAGGGGTTGGGAATGTGAACAAAACTGGAGGGGGAAAAAGAGAGAAATACTAGCAGATGGTTCTGAGGAATAAGGGAAGTGGGCATGTTTACATGCGTTGCAAACCCATTTACTGTGATTTCCCATAGGTACATAAAGAAAAGACCAAATGGAAAATGATAAACCTAGATATCCTAAGAAAATCATGTCATGATTTTTTTGAATCTGAATAATCATTAAGTAATTATTAAAATTGTATTGTACATACCAGTGAATTACTTGAACATCAGGGAGAATATCCTTATTTTTAAGATATTGTGCCTTACATTGCTTCCAAACCCAAGACATAAAAACATCATTATTTTAAAGAGCTAGAGCTTTAAATTCTGCCATCAGAAAATCTTTTCTTTTACTCTCAATAGTCTGTTTGTATATCACTCTAATCAGGCTATTACTAATAACACCCAACTTGGGAGTTAGAGAGAACTGGTTTAACCCTGACCACGCAACTTGCTGTGTGACCTTAAACAAACTATTAACCTCTCTGAGCCTCTGTTTCCTTTAATGAAACTCACCTTATAGGCTTGCTATGTGTATCTGATAAGACAATGGTTGAGTCCACACTACTATTTACATTTTACTGAAGAGTCAACGAGATTCAGAGAGATTATGTGACTTGTGCCAGGCCAGGCAGCCAGCAGAGCAGCCCTCAGACTTCACAGCAGGCCCCTGAGCTCGTTCTGCACCTGGATCTCTTTTCTGTTGGGGTTTTCCTAGTGGTGATTTTCAGTGGTAAATATAATTAAATTTCAACTAACTTGCCCTTTCCTTTTACTGTATAAATAATACAAGTTCTTGAATAAAAAGAAAATAAAAGAGGAGTGGAGAAAAATAATAACCGTAACAAAAATAGCACTGGATGAACACTGTATATCGGTAAATTGTATGGCATGTGAATTATATCTCAACAATACCATCACAAATTTTAAAAAGTAAAATAGCAGCAGATGAGGAGTGAGTAATACAATATTTCAAATGGTACAATTTTGAGAAAGTTTGATATTGTTGTTTCATCTTTTGACCGGTAAAACAGAGGTGCTATTACCTGCATTTCCTTTGCCAAAGAATTAAGATAAACTGAATCCTAAGTGGTAAAGTGTGCTATGATGCAAGTACAGCTGCACTACATTATGGCAACACTAAAAATAATCTGAGAATGAAGGAGCTTTATTTCTTTATTTCCAATGACCCATGAGCCTCCTAAAATGTACAGGGAAAGAAGTCCACCCTCACAGCAAGCACCTGTTCATGAAGTCATCTCTTCTCAAAATACTCAAGTCACTGAAATGTCAATGGCAGGAAGTTCTGGAACTTACAGATTACACGAGCCCATTTCTCTGCAGCACAGTTACATCATCATCAAGAGAAGCCATTTCCCAAATCCACAGCTTCCTAATCCATTAGCACAACAGGCTGGTGGAGAGCTTGGCTTTCCCAGTCACACGGGCCAGAGAATCAAAATAAACACAAATGTGGCCAGAGTAAAGCAAGTCGAAAGAATCCCGTCAGCCCCAGTCTACTCATGTTCAAAGGCACACACGCTACACCAGACTCCAAAACAGAACTCTTCTGAATTTCCTTCCCATTTTATGAAGGAAATGTAAAATGAATTGTTACCTGTTTTCTCCTTTAGTAGGAACACCATTTCTGCTTTCAAAATTCCTAATTTACTGGTTTCACAGCCGTAAAACATCAATGCCAAGGGCTTTATACAAGCAAAAACAAACATGATTTTCCACTGTATGTAAAAGACAGAGGTCGGTTTTGCCCCAATTCCTACATAGTGGCAAGCTTAAAATCAAGCCATTTAGCTCACAATCAGGTCCAATAAATCAGTGGAAAAAATGGGAGAGCATGCCAAAATGTAACCATGGTAACACCACAGATGCGTCAAGAAATGGTGTGCTCATTTGCTTCATCCCCATTTCTTAAATTGGAATCTAAGTAGGGGAAAAATTACACAGAGAACAATCATGATTCTGCAATTACTGATTTCTGCAAAGTTGTATTGAATCTGCTATACTATAACTTCAGAGGCAGCTACGGGGCAGCTATGAAAACAGCCCTAGATTACTTAAGAGTTAAAAAGACCAGATCTGCCACTTACTGGTTACTGAACCTCCCTGTGACTTTGTTTCTTCATCTGTAAAATGGGTATTAAAGGCCCCCAACTTCAAAGGGTTACTATAGAAGGAAAGTCTTTCAGTGTGAAAGAGGCAGAGCAATGGTGACCTCAGGAGACTCGAAGCCCTGATCATCTTTGGACTTGATTTTATTGGCTTACAGCATTGTCTCAGTTTCTTGATTTATAAAAATAGAATAGTAATCCCTGCCCTAGCTATGTGATTAACATTAGGAATTAATTATTAAGCCAAAATATAAGAAATTATTATTAGACTATTACTAGGATTACAGTTTACAACTTCAATGCTAAAAGACTAAAAGAACTGAGGACCACAAGTTCACATTAACATGTCATCACAACCTCCTCTCCATCAAATGCAGCTTAGCTACTCCACGGACAGAGGCAACCTTGGGGCCCTGTCCCAAGTTGCTTATAGTAAACCTCTTTTCCTCTCAGAGCTGCTGTTTTATTAACGAGTAAAATGGAGAGCCAGGGGCTATTCTAGAATCCGATCTCTGGAGGTTATCATCCAGAACTATAGTCTAAGTCCTTGCAAATCTACAGAATGCCTTACATTAGTTCTGCTTATTCTGTTACAGTAGTATCAGGAAACAATAGCACACTAGCATATCATTTGCAATGTTTTATTTATTTATTTATTTTTAAAGAAAACCATTTATAGCAAACAAATTATAGAAATAAGCAGGGTACCTTGAACATTAAATTATTCCTCCTTTCTTTTGCTGCTTTAAAAAATGGTATTTCTAGGAAAATAAATTTCAAACTTTGAAGGACTGGGTAGTAGAGAAGAGAAAGAAAAATTCTAAGTAATAAAAACAGAATCATTCTTTCCTCGTATTTTAAAAGAAGTTAAACAACCAGGAACACAGTGTGCCACAGCACAGTGATACTTCACTACAACTGAGCTGCCAATTTATCCACCCATAGACAGACAGACAGACAACAAGCTGCCTTTCTTTAACACAGACACTCTGCTTTCAGTGTTCCTGTGTCTTGTGTCTTCTTGTTTCAGATTTGGTATAATCTAGTGGTCTGGAGGTTTGGGATTTTTTGATCTGTGGAAATCATTTCTTCAAACAAAATTATACATAAAATCCTGATTTATGAATCTGATAAAGCTGGCCAAAAGGAGAACCCGGAGAAGGAAGAGAGATCCAACTGGTCAGTCCAAAGGCTGCTGGCCTGCTCTACACTCCACTAATATCAGCAATGGTTAACATTTATAGAGACTTAAACAGCACACTATTACCTTACAAAATGCTTTCTGTCCCTCATCTCATTGACTCCTCATAGTAGTTCTATGAAACTAGTATCAGTGACATGTCCTTTCCACTAATGTGAAAAGTGGGTAGATAATTTGCCCCTCACTGCAGAGTCATGACTGAAACCCAGGCACACCATGACATTGTGCTATTGTTCCATTTTCAATTCCGATTTGCTTGAGTTAAGGAGTCACTCAGTAGGCAAGCCACCAGGTGTTCCAGAACCAGTTTTTGAGATCTCCTTTCTCCCCTGGACTTTACACACACACACACACACACCCCAGCAGTGACATGCCAAAGCCTGGCTACTTACAAGGCACAGCATGGCGGTAAAGGTTATCCCTTATGGTCTGCTGGAGCTCATGATCAGGAGACCCTTTCTGGAACCGCTGATTAAGAAAATGTCGCAGGTCCTTGTTCAGCCTTCCTCCTGCAGGAAATACATAAAATAGACATACCACATCAACAACAGGGCCTCCTGGAAAAGGAGTAGTCAAGAACTGAGTGCGTGAAAGCAACAGGATGCAATTCTAGCCTGCCATGCCTGGTCACTAGGAGGATGTACTTTAGATTTTCCTCTGCAGGGGTAAAGTCAAGCAAGAACATCATTAGATAAAATGGCACTGGCAATGCATTAATTAGGAGATCTTGTTTCACATAATACTAGAAGGCTAAAATATCAAAGAGTTTAATGTAGGCTATTACATTTAAATATGCGCCATAGACACATGTGGAGACTATTACTAAAAAAGTAATATGCTGAAACCTTAAAGAAGACAATCCAGCAGTAACTGTCACATGATAAAATGTTCTTTGACCAGGGATTCGACTAGTAGGAATTTACTCTACAGGTATACTTGCAAAAGTCTGCTCAAATTTCCACGAGCATTACTATAGCTTTTTTTTTTTTTTCCAGAGATGAAGTCTCACTCTATCACCTAGGCTGGAGTGCAATGGCACGATCTTGGCTCAAGGCAACCTCCACCTCCCAGATTCAAGCGATTCTCCTGCCTCAGACTCCCAAGTAGTTGGGATGACAGGGACCCGCCACCACACACAGCTAAATTTTGTATTTTCAGTAGAGAAAGGGTTTCACCATGTAGTCCAGGCTGGCCTCGAACTCCTGGCCTCAAGTGATTTGCTTGCCTCGGCCTCCCAAAGTGTTGGGATTACAGGCATGAGTCACTGCACCTGGCCCTACTATAGCTTTTTTTACAACGGTAAATAACTGAAAACAAAAACCTGGAAACAAGCAAAAGGGAGCAATGAAAGCAGTTCCTCCATATGACAACTACTCTACATCAGCTAGATTTCCATGGGTTGATATTGGGAGAAAATGTGTGGAATTGTGCATAATGTCTGATTCCTTTTCTGTAAAAATGAATTTGGAAAAGGGAATACTGGGTATTAATAGGAGGAATCATAAGAAAGTTTTAACACCAATTTCGTTTAGGAAAAAGGACTTGAGCCGGGGATAAATAAGTAGACTTCACTCTTCATCACACAGACAGAGAGACAGACATAGACATTTCCCTACCCCGTGTTGCTTTTTAAACACTAAATGTATGTTGTTTTGGTGTTTTTGTTAAAGCATAGTTATCTAAGTGAATCTGTGTTTGTTTCTTTGTAATTCTCCACACTTAACAAAAGAAAAGCTAAAAATATTATATTATCACAAAAATGTGTCATAGAAAAGAGACACATTTTTAAAAATCATCATCACAAATTACAGTCTACAGGATCAACAAAAGGCTAGTAGATCAACCTAACTAGCATTCCCTCTTAATGGAGAAAGATGCTTCAATGACAGCTAAAAATAACTAGGCTGCGGCTGTCTTTCCATTTTTAGACAAGATACAAATTAGGTAAGAGCATTTTTAGCCTTAGAGAAACAATGCAGCAACCCACGAATCATGTGAGCCACAAAATTCATGTCTTCAAATGATAACTTCCCCATGGTCAAAAAGAGTAAATCATGAGAATGACAGTGATGGTGAAGATGATGGTATTTCCTACCTAGGGGAGGAAACTACTGATCTTTAATATCACGTTCAATATAAAATTCTGGCTACACCTGCTCATTTTGAAATAGACTAATAAAACCCAATTTGAGCTATTTTATTTGACTGGTATTATATCTATTGTTTCAAGTAGCCTAAAGGAAAATACACATATTCAAATCAAACTTAGGTCATTCAATCATTCATCAATTATTTATTAAATGAAGACACCCACATACCAAATGAACCTGCCCCCCACCAAGAAAAATCAGCACAAGGTTTGAACAGACAGTTCACAGTGGAATATATATGACTATTAAGCATATAAAAAGATGTTAGACATCATTAGTCATTGGAGAAAAAAAATAAAATCACAATGAGATCCCACTAAGTACCAACTTGAATAACGAAAATTAAAATGACTGACAATATCAAGTGTTGGCAAGGTTGTAGAGAAAAAGGAACTCAAATATACTGCTTAGCAGGCATACAAAATGGTTCATCCCCTTGGGAAAACAATATCTTAGAAAGTCATACCTTCAATAGCCATGTGACCCAACAATTCTACTCTTACTTACATGAGAGAAATGAAAACAAGTCCACAAAAAAAATCTTGTAGATGAGACAGGTGCAGTGACTCACGCCTGTAATCTCAGCACTTTTGGAGGCTGAGGCAGGTGGATCACATGAGGTCGGGAGTTCAAGACCAGCCTGACCAACATGGAGAAACTGCTTCTAAAAATGCAAAATTAGCCAGGTGTGGCAGCACATGCCTATAATCCCAGCTACTCGAGTAGCTGAGGCAGGAGAATCACTTGAAGCCAGGAGGCGGAAGTTGCAGTGAGCCGAGATCAAGCCATTGCACTCTAGCCTGGGCAACAAGAGCAAAACACCGTCTCAAAAAAAAAAACCAACAACAACAACAACAACAACTTGTAGATGAGTCTTCACAGCAACTTTACTTATAAATAGCCAAAAACTGAAAACAACCCAAATGTCCATCAAAAGGTGAATGAATAAGCAAACTGTGGCATAATCAAGCACTGGGGTATGACATGGCAATTAAAAGAAACTACTAACACATGCATTAATACTGATGAATCTCAAACACAGAATGTTGAGCAAAAGAAGTCAGACACAAAAGAGAAAATATTGCATGCTTTCATTTATTTACAAAGTTTTGGGACAGACTAAAAATTTTGGGATGGACTAATTTATAGTGAGAGAACAGTTTAATTGTTACAGAGGGTTGAGGATAGGTAAAAACTGACTGCAAAGGGCATAAGGGAATAAGATCTATGGGTCTTCCCCATTGGGGGAAACAGGGTGAAAGACTTCTATATGATTTCTATACATGGAGGTTTCTACACATGGGGCCTCTATATTATTATTTTTATGCTTATTTATAATTCATTTAATATTTTCTTTTTTCTTGTTTCTACTTAAGTTTTTTTTTTTTTAAATTATATCTTAAGTTCTGGGATACATGTGCAGAATGTCCAGGTTTGTTATATAGGTATATACGTGCCATGGTGGTTTGCTGCACTGATCAACCCGAAATCTGTATTATTTCTCCTAATGCTATCCCACCCCTAGTCCCCCACCCGCTGAGAAGCCCCAGTGTGTAATGTTCCTCTCCCTGTGCCCATGTGTTCTCATTGTTCAACAACCACTTATGAATGAGAAGATGTAATGTTTGGTTTTCTGTTCCTGCGTCAGTTTGCTGAGAATGATGGTTTTAGCTGTATCCATGTTCCGGCAACTCATCTTTTTTTATGGCTGCACAGTATTCCATGGTGTATATGTGCTACGTTTTCTTTATCCAGTCTATCATTGATGGGCATTTGGGTTGGTTCCAAGTCTTTGCTATTGTGAAGAGTGCTGCAATAAACATACATGTGCATGTGTCTTTATAGTAGAATAATTCATAATCCTTTGGGTATAAACTCAGTAATGGCATTGGTGGGTCAAGTGGCATTTCTGGTTCTAGATCTTTGAGGAATTTCCACACTATCTTCCACAGTGATATCCTGTGAATATATAATATTTTCAACATCAGTTTTTTAAAAATGGGGAGCACAAGCGAACATTCTGGAGGAGATGCCAATATAATATTTTCTTTTTTTGAGACAGAGTCTCGTTCTGTTGCCCGGGTTGGAGTGCAGTACCACAATCTCAGCTCATTGCAACCTCTGCCTCCTAGGCTCAAGTGATTCTTGTGCCTCAGCCTTCCAAGTAGCAGGGATTACAGGCACCTTCCACCACACCCGGCTAGTTTTCATTTATAGTAAAGATGGCATGTCACCATGTTGGTCAGGCTGGTCTCAAACTCCTGGCCTCAAGTGATCTGTCCATGTCAACCTCCCAAAGTGCTGAGATTACAGGCATGAGCCACCACTCCTGGCCCCAGTATAATATTCTTGATTGAGATAGTAATAACACGGGTTTATATATTTGTCAAAATTCACAGAACTGTATACATAAAACAAGTGTTTTGTTATATGTAAGCTATACCAACAAAATTGATTTCAAAAGTTTAAAATATACATAATGGTTAGATGAGTACTATGTGTCAGTTAATGTTCAGGTTGCATAGTTCTCAGTTTCCCTTTAGAGAGTCGAACTGAAGGAAAAAGAAAGTAAATCTTGGTAGTTAAGCCAGACAGGCCTACTTCCGAATCCTGGCTCAACTGTTTATTAGCTGGTGAGTCTGAGCACAGGGCTTAATCTCTGAACCTTGCCTTTCTCATCTGTAAAAATAGAACACTGATGTAATAGTAGCTCTGTCATAAGATTGTTGTGAGGATTAAATGAAAGATAGCACTCAGTGAAAGATGGAAAGTATAATTATTATATTGTTGAATGGACAATTGTTGAGGTGAGGGGGCAAAGAAAAAAAATCAGTCCAGATGTGAACTCTTACTCTTTTTAAAAAAAAATCCATGTAAACAAAATTTATTCTACTGGCTTAGAAATAGCCAGAAACAAAATACAGACCTACGGAGATTTGGATGAAAGGATATTTCTATTAATAAAAATCTACTTGTGCTAAAAGAATGTGGACCTACATAAACTCATTAACAAACATTTAGTGTGTGCTGAACGTATTCTAGGCATTGTGCTGGAGCTGAAGTTCAGGAAATGAAATCAACTAGTAAATCACTGATATGTGATCTCTCTACTTGCTAACTCTAGCTTGAGGTATAAGGCACACTAGAAACTGACTAAAACAAATGTTTACCAGCAAAATCCCCATTTGCAATATAGGATTTTATATTTCTCTTAGGTGACAAGAGTTCTTGACATTAAAAAGACACTGACAGTTATCATTTGAGCCATGGCAAAGATGTCTATGATATCCAAAATGCTTGAGTCAAAAGCAACATTCCAAAGGAGTTTTCGGATACAGTATTTCTTTATCACGTATATAACAAAGATTTGTACATCCTTATGGATCGTATGTGGTAACTATCAAAATAAACCAGGGGTATACAGATTGGAAAGCATTCTACTTTTTATTTTTTTGGAGGCAGAGTCTCACCCTATCACCCAGGCTGGAGTGCACTGGTGTGATCATGGCTCACAGTAGCCTTGACCTTTCAGACTTAAGCAATCTTCCAGCCTCAGCGCTCCAAGTAGCTGAGACTACAGGCATGCACCAGTACATCCAGCTGTTTTCAAAATTTTTGTAAATACAGGTTCTCACTGTGTTGTCCAGGCTAGTCTTAAACTTCTGGGCTCAAGCAATCCTCCTGTCTCAGCCTCCCAAACTGCTGGGATTACAAGTGTGAGCCACCGTGCCCCACCTGGAAGGCATTCTTAAGTATAAGCTCTTGGTTTGCACTGAAACTTACGTTCAAACTAGCCAAGGTAGCTAGGGTTTATGGTCATCAAACTAAAACTCCTCTCTACTGTGGATGTGCAAAGGGTCAGGGTTTACTGTGCTGCCAGTTAACATTTACTCTGAGTTCCGTGATATTTGGACTTGAAAAGCTTCAACTTTCACATTCTATTAAGAATACTGTAATTTTTGGCATCTAATCTCAAATTAATTGCCAATTACTCAAGGGACATGTCTATAAATTGTCTACTAATTGTCAAGGGCAGTGAGCCAATACAATAATAAGTTGGAAGACAGTTTGTCATAGCATTGTCACTTTCTTTGAAATTCAAGATTTCTTGTAAATAGAAAAGAGAATATAGGTCAGAAATACAGTCATGCACTATATAGCAAAGTTCCAGTCAAAGACATATGCACCATGGGTTCCACAAGATTATAACACTATATTTTTACTGTACCTTTTCTATGTTTGCATATGTTTAGATACACAAATACTTACCATTCTGTTACAATTGCCTACAGTGTTCAGGAAAGTAACATGCTATAAAGGTTGTAGGCTAGGAGCAACAGGCTATACCATATAGCCTAGGTGTGTAGTAGGCTATACCAACTAGGTTTATGTAAGTGCATTCTACGATGTGTGCACAACTAAATCATCTAAGGCCACATTTCTCAGAATGTATTCCAGTCATTATGCAACACATGACTATATGTAGAACTTTTTCCAAGAAATTTTAACTGGGGAAAATGGGACTTAGACTCTCTCTTGATGTGCCATTATTTTATATTTCTGTATCTTATCCATACATCTGGAATTCTGTGTCTTTTATATTTACAGCAATATAACTCCACTTTTTCACCCATGAGTTTATAAAATGTTAATCATGTTTGATGGATGTAATTTTTATCATTTTAAATGTTGTATAATATTCAATATTAAAATAAACCAAAATTTATTTCTCCTTCATAGAAAATTATTTCCAATATAAACAATATTGCTATCAATGTTACTGTAATGCGTCCCTCCCTCAACTTCTTTTTAGCAAACGTGTGAGGGTTTTCTCTCTAGATTATCTAAACCTGGAAATGGACACAGACATCTTCCTTAGTATTTCTGAATTCATTCCCAAAATGGTGGTACCAATTTGCCTTTCCATAAATAGTTTGGGAGGTCTTGTCTTCTACACTGAGGCCACCACCACTATCTTTCAAGTCCCCAAGACCACTCCTGACTGATGATTCACTAGGAAGATTTGGAGGACTCCTTATATAGTTGTACTCATGGCTATGGTTTATTACAGCAAAAAGATACAAAGCAAAATCAGCAAAGAAAAAGGTTCACAGAACGAAGTCCTGAGAAAATCAGGTCTAAGTTTCCAGGTGTCCTCTCCAAATGACATCACACAGGACACACATACATCCCCGAAGAACACATGTGAAAAGCTGCCCACCAGAGAAGCTCCTTAGACACCCAGGGCCCAGGGTTTTTACTGGGATATGGTCACATAGCAGCCTCTGCCTGGCACTAACGAAAACTCCAAAATCTTGGGAGGAAAAATGGCATAAATAATAGCATTTGGGTATACAGACTAAATATAGGGAGCCACTCTTATCAGTTATCAAAGTGGAAGAAATCCCATGAAATGCAAATTTCCAGATGCCAGCCAAGGGCCACCTCAGCATTCAAACTAGCTGCCACTAACTCTTTTCTGCACATTCCAACTTTATAAATGCCCTCCAATCTACTAGATAAAATGATATTTTAATGTTATATTAATTTATAATTACTGATTACGATTGAGATTGAGCATTTATGTTTTTTAAATTGTCTTTTATGTTTTCCTTTCTGTGACGTGCCAGTTCACATTTTTTATATGTTTTCCTATTAGGTTATCTAGTTATTCTTGATAAAGAGATATTCTTACATATTCTGGGTAAGGTTCCTTTAGCACTTACTTATGCTATAAATTTTGCTTGTCATTATTTAAACATAAAATAATCCCCTAATATAACTGAGTGTGTCGTTTCTCCCACTTTTTCTCTCACATGCATTTTCTGCCAACTCTTACCAGAAGCATCTTTTTAAGGTGATGGACCATGAGAGGACCCTGCTTGGACTAATCTCTGTCTCCAAGGATAGAGATCCAAAAAGGAATGTTGCTCAGTAAGAAGAATAATCATGGTCAAGAAACCAGGTTTCCCAAGAGAACACTTTTGAGTCTTCTTAATGTATCTATCTGTGACCAAGAAGGCAAAATGCAATTCCCTGTCTGTATTACATGCGCTCCACGTCTACAACCTCATGCAGAAGGTTGAAGAATGGTATTTCATTACAATTAGAATTGACACTTTAATACATTTCAAATTTTCAATGCTGAGGAGAACTTGCATAGAGATTTTAAACTAATCATACTTTCAGGTGATTCTGCTTTAGTACACAATTTCTTCAAAGAATGACTATAGTTGTAGGAAAAGTCCATTTATTAGAGCAACAACAAATGGTTTGTACTGCAGTGGAGCTATTACAGCAAAAAAAAAAAAAAAAAAAAAAAATCTGTGAGTTCAGCACTTCAGTTTTATAAAGAATAGGATTTTTTAAACACAAAATTATAAATTGAAAACATATGTGACAGATAAATTGAAAATAAATCTGACAGATGCACAACAATGTAAATGCACTTAATGCTACAGAACTACACACTTAAAAAACAGAAACATGATCAAATTTACGCAACCACAATAAAAAAGCAATATGAACTAATTACAATATTTTAAAAATACACAAAAGTACAACAAAGAAAGTTAAAATCACCTGTGACTTCATTTATGGCATAATTAACATTTTCGTATGGTCCCCTCTGTATGCCTATGCATACATAAACATACACTCACACTTGTAATACACTTATACATTTGGGGAGGTTCATTCACTAATTCAACGTGTATTCATTAAGTGCCTAGAGCCAAATACCCTGTGAGCCCTGAGGATGCAACAATGATAAAAAAAAACAGCCCCTGAGCAGCAAGGGACATGCCTGCTTTAGGAAGGATGAACAGAGATAACCTCCGGGCAGAGGCAGTTGTTAAGGTGAGAACTAAAGGAGGATAAGAGGCTAGCTGGGTCTGCAAAGTGTTGGGGAAGGAATATTCCAGGCAGAGTGAACGGCATGTGCAAAAGTTTTGGAAGTAGGAAAGAGGTTGGCATGTTAGAGAAATAGGATGAAGTTGACAGAGGGTGGATCAGGTTGAGGTTAAAAAGAGAAGCACTAGTGGATAAAGAAATGTGATATCTATATACACCATGGAATACTACTCAGCCACAAAAAGGAACAAAAAATAATGTCTTTTGCAGCAACTTGGATGAAGCTGGAGGCCATTATTCTAAGTGAAGCAACAGAAAACCAAATACTGTGTGTTCTCACTTATAGTGAGAGCTAAGCTATAAGGACAGAAAGACATACAGAGTGATATAATGGACTTTGAGGATGTAGGAGGTGAGACTGAGAGGAGGGTGAGGGATAAAAGACTACACACTGGGTGCAGTGTACATTGCTTGGTGACAGGTGCACTAAAATCTCAGCATTTACCACTAAAAAACTCATCCATGTAATCAAAAGCCACCAGTATCCCAAATACTATTAAAATTTTTAAAAAGAGAGAAAGAGAAGCTGTGGCCAAACAATTGTGCCTTGCAGGCCATGATAAAGAGTTTGCATTTTATTCTAAATATAAGAATGCACTGATGGGATGTGAGTCATGGAGGTACAGGACATGGTCTAAATATCAAGGTTTCTTTTGCAGTTGTGTAGTATGTATGCACATGCAGGGTCATGTGTAGAGGCAGGACTCAGAAGCCAGTAGAGCTGATCACACAAGTTCTGAAGTGTCCTGGACTAATGGAGTGGCTGGGAAGAAGGGCAGGAAAGGGCAGAGAAAAGATGTAATTTAAAACTGGAACTCATAGGGTTTGGCAACATGATGGAGGAAGACACCACATGCAATGAAGTCAAAAAGGAACTCAATGTTTGTCCTTAGTTGGTGATGAAAATCTTTGAGTAGAAAAAGAGATGTATTAGGTATCTATTAAGTATAGGATGTGTGGGATCATGCCACATATGTGGATTTATATCTACATTTTCTAACAAGTAATTCATATGCATTTGTGATATTAGCGCTCAAAAATATAGTTTTAAGGGCTACACAGTATTTTCTCTCTTCAATTCATCACAACCTATTTAACCTATTACCAATTAGTAGGCATATAAACTGTTTCTATTTGATTATCCTCCTTGCACAAAATCAATCTGTGTACTTCTGATTACTTTCTTGAGATCTCTCAAGGGGAAATATTGGGACAAAAAGCACAAAAATGTTTAAGGCCCTTGATATCCCTTGATATGAACTACCTCCAACAAGATCGTATTAGCTTTCCTTCATCTAGCTTTATTTTAAATGGCTCTGAAGTAGGTATGTAAATTCATCGCAATATTATGAGTTTCATGTTAACAGACATTTGCAACCAGGTGCGGTGGCTCACGCCTGTAACCCCAGCACTTTGGGAGGCCAAGGCAGTGGATGACATGAGGTCACATGGGGTCAGCAGTCTGAGACTAGCCTGACCAACATGGTGAAACCATGTCTCTACTAAAAATACAAAAAATTAGCCCAGCATGGTGGCAGGTACCTATAATCCCAGCTACTTAGGGAGGCTGAGGCAGGAGAATTGCTTCAACCTGGGAGGTGGAGGTTGCAATGAGCCGAGATTGTGTCACTACACTCCAGCCTGGGCGATAGAGCAAGACTCCATCTCAAAAAAAAAAAAAGACATTTGCATGTCTTCCTTTAAAACAACTATTATACATAATTCTGTAATAAAAACTTTAAATATAAAATTTGCTGAAATTTCCTAGAAGTAAAATTACTAGATTGATGAGTACGAATATTATTTTAAAGGTTCTTGAATAAATACTCACAAATTGCTTTACATAAATGTTATAGCAGTTTCTACCAAATCCGAAGAAATTCAACATCACTCATCTGACAATTACAGTGTCAAAATGAGAAATTGTCACCTTTTAATTATGATTTTTAAAAATTTTCCATCAATAATTTGAAAAGATGTCAACAATGTATTAAAGAGACTACATAATGGTAAAACTGTTCCCTTTCATTTTGAGAAACTGCTTGTAAGAAAATTAATTTGGAGAATGGTTTAGTGAGAAATAATGAATGACTGCCATAATCACATTTACTCAACCAAAAAAACAAAAACTCTCACATCTAAAAAATACACAAATTGGGAACACTCCATGGATCTGTTCTTCATACAATTACTTGTAACCTCCTTTCTCTAAACATTGAAGCATTGGTCTAGGTCATGGGTCAGCAAAATATTTCCATAAAAAGCTAAGATAATAACTATTTTCCTGCCTTGATAGTGCATATGAACTCTGTCCAACTACACAATTTTGCTTTTGTAGTGTGAAAGCAGCCATTGACAATATGTACATGAAGTTGTTTTTCAGTAAAAATTTATTTACAGAAAAAGGCAGTAGAATTGTCCCTTGGGCCATAGTTTGCTAAATCCTGGTCTAGATGTTGGTCCTGCCTCTCCAGGTAAGCAATTCTCCTTAAGTAATTGTTGGAGTAGAGTTCAAGTAACACTTGGGGTGGAGTTGGAGGGTGTTCATTGTCTCCCAGGTTAGTCTAAGCCAGTGGTTCTCCAAGTATAGTCCCCTGGGACTGGCAGCAGCAGCAATACCCAGAAACTTACATGAAATAAAAATTATTGGGCTCTACCCCAGACTTCATGTAATTAGAAATTCTAAGGGTGGGGGTACAGCAATCTGTATTTTAACAAGCCTTCCAGATGATTCTAATACATGCTAAAGTTTTTGGACCAATGGTCCAAGCCACATCAAAACCCCCTAATGGAATATGGGGAGCTAGGCTCTATTTCTCACAGCAGGTTCTCATCTCAAGGGCTGCCACCCCACTACGGAGCTGATAATATATAGGCACACACCACACATGACTCCTGACAGGAAGTACCTCATCACACATGTAGAGACGGAAGCTGTTCCCCTAGCGGTACAAAGACTTTTGTTCTTTTAGTTGTGTTTCTGTAAAAGTTAAAAAATAAAAATGAAAAAGAAATGTGTGGTGAGTGTGATGTGAGAGAGAGGCTGTCAGACAGATTTATGTATGCTGATAAAGCTCAAGAAACGATTTACATTTAACTCCCCACATAAGCAAGCATGAAACATTTTGCTAGCACTTCAGGAAATCTGCTTTATTATTATTTTCTGCCTGCCTTCTCTGTTCTTTTCTCTTGGTGAATCTTTTTATTAGAAATTTCATCCCACAGTGAGAAAAAAATTAAATTAAGCATGGAAAGAAAAGCAAGCTCAGGTTTAAATTCCATCATCTCGATTTTTTCATTATTTAGAGCCTTTGGTGCTTCTTGTATTTATTCCAGTTAAACTAAGATAGTGGAATAACATCTGTTCAGAAAAAAAATGAAGGATTTATATACAGAAAGCAGAAAGACAATGTTCCCCTATTGGTAAAGTAACAGAGCTGATGTGAGCTTATGGCATGCCCTTGTAAACAGCTGCATGGCCTCACCAAAAGCTGAAATCAAGTGTCTCTACATTCAGAATGCTGAGTGGGATCTAAAGATAACATGTGTCTGTGCCCTTCAAGAACATGCTAAGTTCTTGAAAAGGTACTCTATTAGAATTCTAACTAGACCAATTAGACTCAAAAGATGACAGTGAACATTTATTAAGCATTATCAATGAGCCAGAAAGCAGTACTAAGCAATAACTTTATAATCCTTACCCCCAACCACTGAGTTTGCTAGTCCCATTTTACCGAAGCATAAACTGAGGCTCAGAAGTTGCCCCCATCACCCAGGTAGCAAGCAACGGAGGAGATGGGACTCAAATCTGGAGAGTACGACTGTCTGTGTTCTTGACCAGAGAGGTCTAGGAAAGGTTCACAATCAGAATGATGACAAAGATAAGTCGGGAAGCACCAGCATAGAAAATAAAAGCAAAAAACCAACACATATTTTTCTATATTCAAGTTCTTATACTTCTCAAGGTTTTTAAGACAGTTTCTGCTTCTGGGAAGTCTCCCAAAAGCATAGCTGGTGTTGTGGAAATTTGTCGATATGATCAATGTCCTTACAGAGTGTGTTTCTTTCAGCAGTATATGGTTAAGAGCCCCGGATTTCAAGCAAGGCTTAATAAGTTTAGATTTAGGCTTCAAATTCACCAGCTTGCCTTGGGCATGTTGCTGAACTTCTCTGAGCTTCAGTTCCTTAATCTATCAGGTGTGAATAATAATAGTATCTGCTCCAAAAGGCTGTGCAGCTTCATGAGATCATACACTAATGAAATATCTAGTATAATACACAGTAACCGTGCAGTAAATTATTACTTTTACCAAAGTTCATAACAATGCAGTGTGTAAGCGTGACTAGATCTGGAATTAAAAAATAAATAAATAAATAAAAACAACAAAAGATGTTTATGCCTCAGCTAAGGGAATATTGACTATGAACTGGAAGTTTGACGATATTACTGAATGAATGTTGATAAATAACAACTGCATTATGGTTTGTAGGAAAATGTCATCATTTTGTGGTAATGTTTATTTATTTGGGGATGAGGTATCATGATATTTATACCTGAAACTCAGATAACTTGGCAAAATGGAAATAGGTGTAAATATGGACAGATGGGATGGGTGTAGCAAGATGTTAATAGCTGGTGAATCTTGGTGATGGGGGCATATATTTTGTTGTTTTTTCAACACTAGTTTGGGTTTGGAAATTTTCAAAATAAAAAAGTAAAATAAAATAATTTTTTTAGAAGCAGTTACAGTCATAAGGACTATAAATCATTTATGTGAATCTTAACATAAAAGGATACTGTAAAACATCTATGTAAATCTCCATATAAAAACTAAAGACAGACTTGCCTACTAAAGTGTCACATCAGAAAGTTGTCCAAATGGCCTTCTCAATGCCTACCACATGAAGAAACTAAGAGAGTGAAATCTGACTGGCACAGGCTTCCAAAGAACATTCAGCCAAGGCACATAAGCAAAGTTACTTTCCATGAACCAGCACCCAGGGGTAAAGCCTTGTACTCCAGGGTTTTAGGAATCTGCTGAGAGGTAAGATGTTTTAAATGTTTTTATGCAAATGTAACTGAGATGCCATTGGTATTCCACAGCCTTGAACATCCACAGTAATTAACACAACTGTGCTCCTACCCTCCCAGCCTCACCCCAATTTATTCACAGACAGGAATAGATAATCTGGATTGCAAACTGTATTCTAATATGATCTGAAGTCATTCATGCAACAGTTGCAGAGTTCTAGGCACTCTGACCTACACTGAGAAATCTCATACAGACAGAGTTACAGTATAGTATGCCACTTCAATTTCTACTGGACTGTGAGATCAGAGACCACCGTGATACAAATATCATTTGATGGGTGTAAGAAAAGTGAGATCGTTTCCCATCAACGGAGCATCCTTATGTGTCTCTTCTTTGCACAGAGCCTCTCTTTAAATAATTTCAAAGTCAGAAACAAAAGAGAGAGTCACAAGTAATAGCCATGGTCCTAGGGACAGAGGGAAGGAGGGGGGTAAGGGAGGAGGGGGGGCACCTATTTTATGTAAATGTGGTTGTGTACATGTCCTAGACTTATTTGATATGTTGCCAACCCATTAAGTTAAACATTCTTAAACCATTAAGTTAAGATTCATCTCTCTGAATGACCATACTTCTCATTTTTCAAGAGTGTGGTGTATAGTGCACTTGTTTAAAAAATATTTAGGGGAGAGAGTTCTAGGCTGATCATCAGATATTTCTAATCTCCATAATTCCATAAACGACTATAATTTTCACACTCCAGTATTTTCATTCCACCTCACTGTAGTCTTCCAGCTGCTATTCAAAAGCAATTATAAATAATGGGGCTATAAAAGACATTCAGTAATTAGGACACTCACTGGCCATATGCCAACCTCGACAATGGAAGGTGATTTATGTAAGACAACCCTATCACATCTGCCATCCTGGTTTCCCCTCTGATGGGCTCGCTGGTCACATATTAACATTGCCCTTAATAATAATATTTTTTTATTGACTAGAGAGCAGACTGGCAACCCAAAGTGCTACAGCTTTTTTAAACTATGTTTAGATGGAAAAAAAAAAAAGCCATTTTCTGTCTTGTCATTTAACATATCCAGAGAAAAGAGAGAAAGCACAGAATGAAGTAAACTGGATCAGGTCAAACTCCTGGCACTTGCCATCAAATAGGAAAGACCTCAATGAAATTCAAGTACCAAAACAAAAAAACAAAAACTTCAGACCTAGCCAACCAAATCCTATCCCCTCAGCACAAAAGGCTTCAATATACATAAGCTTAAGCCCAATGCAGGCTTCACCTGGTCTTTCTCAAAAGGAGTACCACTGTCATCTTGGGCAGGACAATTCTTTGTCATTGTAAATTTGTTCCACGAAACTCTGGACATTCAGTAACCCTGTTCTTGGCAGCTCCAAACTAAATGCATGGCACACTCCCTAGTTATTGTGACAACCTTACTGTAACAGTCCCATCCTAGAGATGGGTAAACATATAGTAACTGGGGAGAGTTACACTTAAGTGCCCCATATCACATAGGTGGAAGCTTCTTTCTTATTTGTCTTTTAGATCAAAAAGCATATTAGAAAAAAATATATATTGCAAGCCGGGCATGGTGGCTCAAGCCTGTAATTCCAGCATTTCAGGAGGCCAAGGCAGACAGATCACTTGACCCCAGGAGTTCAAGACCAGCTTTGGCAATATGGCGCAACCCTGCCACTACAAAAAATACAAAAACTTAGCCAGGTGTGGTGGTGCACGCCTGCAGTCCCAGCTACTTGGGAGGCTGAGAATCATCTGAGCCTGGGAAGTCAAGACTGCAGTGAGGCATGATGGGATCACTGCATTCTACCCTAGGTGACAGTGAGAACCTATCTCAAAAAAAAAAAAAAGTTAAAAATATTGCAAAAGGGCTTATATTGGGATGATTTCAAATTGTTAAGATTTGATATGCATATGCATATATTTCTGTACATTTCTTCTAGCACAGGGCTTCTGTGTGAGAGGCAATACAGCTTAGTGCTGGGAACACAGGTTTGAGAGGCCTTCTCTGAAAACAGTATCTAAAAAACGCTGATCCATCAGTGTCCGTTCTATTGCTTTGGTTTATTGTGTTCACAGCAGTTATCATTCTTTGAAATTCTTATTTATGTATTTATCTTGTTTATTCTCTGTCATCCCATCACCCCCAAATCATGACAGTTTCCTATGAGGACTGAGATCCTGTTAGCCTAGAATAGAGTCTCTTGGCCTACAGGAGGAGCTTGCATAGACTGTGTGACTGATCAGGTGAATGAATGAAGGATGATACTACTAATTAAAACAACACAGGCAATGGCTGAAGCAGAACTAGGCAGACCTATGTTCCCATCCTGAGTTTGCTATCTGCTGCCTCTGTGTGTTCTTGGGCAAACTACTTAATCACTCTGGGTCTCCATTTCCTCCCCAGAAAAATGGGGCTAAGAATAGCATCTACCTGACAGGGCTGTCATGAGGACTAAATAAGAATAACAATGCAATGCTCACTAATGTGAGCTACCCTTTCCTTCATCATCTGACTTGAAAGTGACATGCTTCAAATACACCTTTCATGAAATCCTATTCTCCAAGAAGATGACAGAAAAGAATTTTTTTAAGATTCATGATGATGACAATGTATAAAACAAATGAGTTAAACAAGCCAGCCTTTCCATATCTCCAGACTGCAAACTAATTAAAACTGGTGTGTTATCACCAGATTGCTTTCACATACCTGCTTCTGTTTGTACTATACTGCATGGCCGAAGGTATGCAAACAGAAGACAGGATTTCCTTCCTTCCTCCTACCTCAGGCCTCAAGTAGCTGTGACTACAGGAGTGTGCCACAACAATCTGCTAATTTTTTTTTTTTTGATAGAGTCTCACTCTTTCACCCGGGCTGGAGTATAGTGGCATGATCCTGACTCACTGTAACCACTGTCTCCCAGGTTAAAGCGATTCTTTTGCCTCACCCTCCTGAGTAGCTGGGACTACAGGGGTGCACCAGCACATCCAGCTAATTTTTATATTTTTAGTAGAGATGGGGTTTCACCATGTTAGCCAGGCTGGTCTTGAACTCCTGACCTCAGGTGACCCACCCACCTTGGCCTCCAAAAATCCTTCCATTACAGGCGTGAGTCACCATGCCCAGCCTCAGCTAATTTTCTTGACTTTTAGTAGAGACGAGGTTGCACTATGTTGCCCAGGCTGACTGAGTTCAAGGGATTCTCTCGCCTTGGTCTCCCCGAGTGCTGAGTTTACAGGCATGAGCCACTGTGGGCAGCCCATTATTTTCATTTGCATTGCCATGATGACTAACAATGTTAGTCTTGTCAAGTACTAATGAAGTTTCTCTTCAAATTGTTTGTCAATGTATATTAGTTATCTTCTTAATATTTGACTTGTAAAAGCCCTTCTATATCCCTCATATCAGTCCTTTACAAAAATACATTTTTCAAATATTCTCTCCCAGTCTGAGGTTACCAATTTATTTTCTTAATGATGACTTTTGATGAGTGGAAATATTTAATGTTAAAATTAGGTCTAATTTATCTAATTTTATGGCTTTTCTTCTCTATTATTAACTTACTAAGATGAGTCAGAAAACAACACAATGAAACAGAAGAACTCTGGGCAAGGAGTCAGGGGGCCTGAATTTGAGACCTAAATCTGCACAGGTATCAGAGTTCAGAGAAGTTATTTGTGAGGGTTTATTTTATGTGTTATCTTGACTGGGCCACAGCATGTCCAGGTATCTGGTCAAACAGTATTCTGGGTGTTTCTGTGATGGGGTTTTGGGATAAGTTTAACATTCATATCAATGGACTGAGTAAACCAGATTGCCCTCCATAGCGTGGGTGGGCCCCACCCAATCAGCTGAAGGCCTGAATAGAAGAAAATGGCTGTCCTTCCTCCAAATAAAAGAATTACTTCCATCTGACTGCTTTGAGCTGGGAATCAGATTTTTCCTGCCTTCAGACTAGAACTGAAACATGGGCTCTTCCTGAGTTCAAGTCCACCAGGCTTCAAACCGGTAGTACCATCAGTTTTTCTGGGTCTTCAGCTTGTCATGTGCAGGTCTCGGGATGTACCAGCCTCTATAACTGCATGAGCCAATTCCTTAAATGAAATCTTCTCTCTATAGATACATCCTAGTAGTTGTTTCTCTAAGGAACCCTGACTAATACATCATCTACCTCCTTTAGCTCCAACACAGCATGAAGCATTGTACTCAATTCTTAATGAACATTGCTGGAATGTCTAACACATTGGCTCTAATTCACATATCTATAAATGAATAAGTTGGATTCAACAACCCCAGAGGCCTCTCCTATTCTAAAAGCCTCTGATATTTATCTTGGTCTCACCTTTCCATTCCAATGACTCCTTTTCCCTCAGGTGTCCTCTACCAAAATTAATTCAGCTGTGCTTCTCAGAAAAAGTGACAATACTCTCTCCGAGCTAATAAGCTTAGAAGTTATTCTAACAGGCTCCTGCTACCTAGAAACCTGCTCTGGTTTGATTGCCCTCACCTTTTTGGAAGGAAGCTAAAGAGTTCACAAAAATTCAACACTGTTGTATATTTATTCACAAGGGTTGCAGCAGTTGAATTCTTTCAGCTTCCCCTCCAACTATATTGCTTATATACTGACATATTTACCCGAATCCTAAAATAACATTTAAAACTGCAAAGAAGATGCCAAATGCACCAATAAACCCAACTAATGAGTGTTCCTATTAGGCAAGCAAGTCCCTGACACATTAGAGTTCCCAAAACACAGGAGATAAAACATTTGTCAGTGGAACAAACTGAAACAGGTCCACACTTCAGCCTTTGGGAACTGTGTGTGACATCTTCTTTTCTGTTGCTCGATTCCAAACCAGTCCTTATGAGAAAGAAAATTATCTTTACACATCCACATGACTTTAAATAAATTTTGCAATGCCCTTTGAGACCAACCCACACCCTATAAAGAAACCAAACTACAACCGAGAATTTTTGCTTTCTAATAAGCCTATATTAAAAAATAAAAAGTAGGTGATGATGACGGAGAGCTATAGTAAGAACCTGAAGGAATTAAGTTCACTAAGTTTCCCACATGGCTCTAACAGTAAAAGCATAGAGCTGCTCTCTCCTGAGGTCCTGGAATGTTCAAACAAGAAGGTATCAGCCAGGCTTACTCAGGATGGAAGTGGTAACTGAATGTTGTTACCTCTAAGACAGGGATGTAAATGTCAAAGAACACTGAAATCACCTGGGACATGTCTAAAATGGCCCCAGTGCCTAGGCCCCCAATTCAGACCTATTCAGAATCTATAGGGAAGGACTAGGCATTGTTTTTTTTTTTTTTTTTCTAATCTCCACTAATAATTCCAATGTGTAGCCAGGGTTCTAAGCTTACCCTACTTCTCAGATTGTGAATTCACAGTAGATTCACTAATTGTCAAAATATATACACAAAATCTTCTGTTTATAGAGCATCCTGTATAATCTCCTAAGATGAAGTGTCCTTAGCTTCAAAGAAGAAATGTAAGACTCTGAACCAGGTGCAGAGAGTGGTATGGGAGTGAAGAACATCAATGAGATAAGGAAGTGAAAAAATTCTAACACCTTCTTATAGTCACAGCCCTGGGAATTTAAATTGTGTTTCTGCCTGCCCTGACTAGGGAAGAAAACTCAAATTAGCTGGGTAGAAATTTCATCTAAAAGAATCAGGAGACTCCAAGTGACCTGTACTTTGATGTCTCTTACTGTGGCTCAGCCACGCTTTTCTCTTCCACATTAATTCCTGAGAAAAGTCATAAGTAACTGACATGTAGTTTGAAGAATAGACATCAAATGTAAAGGATGGGCTAGGGGCTTGGGAGACCAAGGTTTCCGCTAGGCTGTGATCGATGACAAAGAGCAAGGTGAGAAAGGGCCTGCAGGGATCACAAATGCAGGGCTTTCCCACACCAAAATCCTAATAATGATGTCTTAAAAGTTGCACAGGCCGACTTCTGAAGCTGCACAAAGCACCAACACATTTAGAAAGTGCTGGAAAAGATGAAAGAACAAATAGAAGGCTCCCCAAAATTAAACACAACTCAACATGACTGCTGTGAGCTGGGTAATTATCTTGTTGATGGATTCTACACTCCAGCTAACACTGAACCATGTGCTACCTCAAAAGGTTTCTTCAAGCACCAGCACCAATGAATACTTGCAGCCACTCCCCTATCTTGATCAAGCCCTTCAGTGCTCGCAGGAACAATCAATTTTCTTCAATGAGACATTATTCTGTCACTGGTCAAAGATGCTATGACCAACACACCCTCCATCCCAAAGACTGGCAGGGAATGAAAAGGTTTTGAGAATTTTTCATCAGCAAACTAAAAATACTTAAGTCTAGTAGAAAACCATCTTCTTTAACCAGATACCAAAATTTTGAATAAAGTCTTTTCATAATGACTTAGCAAGACGTCCGCCCTATCTATAACCTTCGTATGTAAGCTCTATTTATACATACTGAAGTCATACTGTTATCTAAAAAGTTCAAGCAAAATCAAATTATGAAAGTAAACCGGTTACATTTTTTATACTTTTTCTTGATAAAAGAAGGCCAGCTTAACATTTGCCTTTCTCCCCATAATTAGAAAGATTCTGGAAAGAGAAAATGTAGTCAAACAGGCTTGAGCAGAAAATAGCTTTTATAAAAAGTGCCTTATATAAAAGAATAACAATTAAGGAATAAAGCTCCATCTCCCATTTGATAGGTATTACCTGCCTGGAAATTAAGTCATACTTAGTGCTTTCTCTGGAGAAGACTTCTGTTCCAAAATGAGGGTCTAATGTTTTGAGTGGTGCAAGCCAAATCAGCTTGAAGAAACAGAAGGCTCTGCTAAGCTTTAGCAGAACAAGCCCTAACATAATATGCCAGAGAACACGTTTGACAAAACAGAAGTAGAAAAATATTTTCAAAATCAGTTCTTGGCTTAAATATAGCATTTGGCACCTCAAGTAAACACAGAGGAGAAGAACTAACTTTAGATGGTAGTGCCATGTGACTTTCTGAACTGCAGCAGGCCAGATGGTGGGGTGAGTTATTCAATTCTCAGCTCCTCACCCACTTGGCCCTTCCATTAGTGACTTCACAGTTCAGGGTCCCTCAGAAGAGCTGGAAATAAAAGAATTGGATAAATACATAGAACTAGTTTTCTTAGTACTTATTATTCTACTTTAAAACCATGTTACTAGCAAACACCTCATGCGAACTTGACAGCTCTTGTTAGTAAGTGCTCTGGATTATACAGTCAAGTCGACGTCTCACTTGCTATCTACGAAAAGTAAAGCGGGTGACACTTCCCCTTCTGGAAGGATCGGGCAGACATACATTTCCCCATTCCTCCCACTAAGTACAACTATATAGGACTTGGATCTAGGAAATGAACAAGAAGTCTGAAATGTAAAGAGAAAAAGGCAGACCAACTAGGAATCTTGGGACAAACCTCAAACTGGTGAGTTTTTGTCTCATATATCCCAGAATCAGACCTGAAGAACCAAGCAATGGGTAAAAACCAATTGAGATGAAGGAAAACAACAACAACAACAACAACAAATCCTGCTCTCTCTAGCTAAAGAACTATGAGAGAGGTAGGTAACTGACAATAAAGAAAACTGTTAGACAATAACTGCTCTACTTCAGCCGAATACCACAGAAAAAGACAATAGTTCTTTTCTATACCCAAGCCAGCAATGACTGAGTAGGCAGCTTAGAATTCCACCCTTTTCAGGCTGTACTGGGGTGCCCCAATCTCTGCTCCTCATTCCAGGGTACTGTCAAAGAAGACTGAGTAGAGACAGAATCTTCAACCCCATGGGTGGAATCTCTTCTTCCCACATCCTCTCTTCCTCATCCCTTCTTCCTTATCCTTGAGGAATCCAGAGGAATTCCGCACTTCTGCCCCACATAGCAGTAATATGAAGTCATTCCTCCCATTGAATGTCAAAAGAAGGAGTAGGAAACCAAGGCTTCTACCCAAACTGGGCTGTAACAGGGTATCATAACCCCCTTCCCCTAACAAAGTGGTGTCAAAACCATATAAAACAGAAGGTTTAAGTAATATTCAGAATCTCATAACATAATATCCAAAATGTCCAGATAAAAATCACTCATCATATGAAGAATCAAAAAAAACTCAATCTGAATGAAAAAGGCAAGATGACAAAGATGTTAGAATTATCTGACAAGGATTTTAAAACAGTCATCCTAAAAATAATTAAAGGACAATTTAATCATTTACTTAAAGAAATAATGACTAAAAATTTCTTAAAGTTAGCAAAAGATATAAAAATAGAGATTCAAGAAGATGACCAAACCCAAAATAGAAGGTTTTTAAAATCCACATCAAAATATACTTAAATTTTTGAAAACTGAAGAAATTTTTGAGAACTGAAGAAAAAATAGAGTAACAGTGAATGTTTTATCAGAAACCATGGACACCTAATAGAAAAGGGTACAACATTTTTCAAGTCCTAGAAGAAAAGAACTGTCAACTCAGAATTCTATATCCAGTAAAAATATTCTTCAGGAATGTAGGGGAAATCAAGAGCTTCTCAGATAACAAAAAATAAATAGACTTTGTTTACAGTAAACCTATCCTAAAAAGATGACTTAAGAAGTTCTCTGAAATGATATTATAAAAGTAAGAATTTTAGGATAAAAAGAAGGAAGAAAAACAATGAAAAGAATAAAAGTATAGGTAAAGACATTTTTCTTCTCCCACTGAGTTTTCTCACTTAGGTTTGAAGCTCAGCTATCTGATATGGCTCTAAGAGTACATGGAGGAAATGTTTCAGAGAATAATATTATAAACTAAGATGTAAAGTAAGGTTTCAGCAATTCACTCAAACTAGTAAAATGACATATATATAACATACTTTTGAGTATATCTGTTTTTATAGTCCTTTTAGTATTATATATAATGTAATATGTAGAGCAATACTAAAAAGACTAAAAAGACATATACTCAAAAACATATATAAATCAAAATAGAATGCTAATAAATGCTCAGCCCACAGGAAGAAGGAAAAAAAATAATAAGAGAATAAGTCAAAAATAAAAAGACAGACTTTTTAAGCCTTAGCATGTCCTTAATTACATGAAGTATAAATCATCTAAATGTACCAATTAAAAGACAGAGGTTAGCAGAGTAAACTTCAAAACATAACACAACTATATTATGTTAACAAGAAACTCACTTCAAATGTAACACTATAGGCATGGCGAAAGTGAAAGGATAGAAGAAAATATGCAAACATCAATGAAAAGAAAATAGAAATGCTATGCTTCACAGCAAAGAAACTTAACGTAGACAGGGAGAGACATTATGTAATGATAAAATGGTCAAACTGCCAAATGTGTGTGCACTTGTTAAACAAGAGAGTTGCAAAATACATAATGCAATAACTGATATAACAGAAAGGAGAAAGAAACAAATCAACAATTGTTTTTAGAGACTTTAACATTTCTATCTCTCTCTCAATATTAGATAGAAAATTTCCAAGATGTAGAAAAACTCAACACCTTCAAACAATGGGATCAAAAAGATATTTACAGAACAATCCACCCAGCAATGGCAAAATGCACATTTTTTTCAAGTGCCCAAAGAACATAATATATATCAAGACTGACCATATTGTGTATGATAAAACAAATCTCAACAAATGTTAAGAGTCACAAGCATAATGTGTTCTCTAAATACAAGAGAATCAAACTAGAAATCAACAAAAGAAAAATAGGAGGAAAACCTCTAAATGCTTACAACCTAACACTTGTTAAAACAAAATTCATGGATCAACGAGAAAGTCTCAAGAGAAATTTTGAAAACACATTGAAATAAATAAAAATACTACAACATGTCAAAATTGTACAATTATAGGTAAAGCAGTGCTAAGAGGAAAATTTATAGAGATCACACAAGAAGATTCAAATCAATAATCTCTGTTATTACCTCAAGAACCCACAAAATGAAGAGCAAAATAAAACCAAACAAGGAGAAAAAGGGAAATAATAAGGAAAAGAAAACAAATCAACGAAAGCAAAAACAGAAAAACAATAAAGAAAAATCAATGAAACAAAGAGCCGATTCTTTGAAAAGATCAGTTGATAAACTTCTAGCAAGACTGACAACAAGGAAAAACCAACCAAAGACAGAAATTGCCAATAGTATGAAGCAAACAAGGGATATCAATAAAGACCCAGCATATATCAAAGGGTAAAGGAATACTATAAAAAAACCTACAACATACATTTGACAACTGCGATAAAATGGAGCTTAAAAAACACAAACTACCACTACTCATCCAATATAAAACATATAATTTGGATATCTGAAAGCTATTATGCAAATTGAAGAGAAAACAACATTTCCCAATTTATTTTATGAAGCTAGTATTACTCTGATACCAAAACCAAAGACAGTACAACAACAACAACGACAAACTGTGGACCAGTGTTTCCCACAAACCTACATGTAAGGATTCTCAAAAAAAAAAAAAAAAAAAAAAAAAAACCTCAAACACTGAATCCAGGAATATATAAAAAGAATATATAGTATGACCAGGTAGAGTTTATTCCAGGAATGCAAGGTTGGTTCAATACCTGAAAATAAATTACTATAATCTACAGCTAACATGTTAAAGAAGAAAAACAACATGATCACATCAACTGATTCAGATGTATTTAATAAGATTCAACACTCCTTTATGACAAAAACTTTAAGAAAACTACAAATATGCAAGTTGCATTCTTTATGTGAAATGTAAAAAAAATAAAGAAAGAAAACCACAAATAGAGGTAACTTCTTCAAGCTGGTAAAGAATACTCAAAACCCTATTTCTGACACAATACTTAACAATGAAAAATGGAATACTTTTCCCCCTCAGATTGGAACAGGTCAAGGCTCTCACCACTGTTGTTCAAAGAAGAGCTGAAAGTTCTGGCAAAAGTGCTGGCAAAAAAGCCAGAAAAGTAAATAAAAGGCATATAAATCAGAAAGGAGGAAATATAACTGTCTTGTTATTCTTGCAAATATCATGATTATCTACATAGAAAATCCCAAGGAATATATTTCAAAAACAAAAAGCCTCCTAATACTAATAAGCAAATTGGGAAAAGTCACAGGATACCAGATATACATCCAAAATGAATGTATTTCCTTTTTTTTTCTCTTTTGAAACAGGGTCTCACTCTGTCACCCAGGCTGAAGTGCAGTGGCACAATCATGGCTCACTGAAGCCTCAACCTTTTGGGCTCAAGCAATCCTCTGACCTTGGCTTTCCAAGTAGCTAGTACTACAGGCTTGTACCACCATGCCCCTGGCTTTTCGTACAGAGAGGGTCTCACTATGTTGCCCAAGCTGTTCACTAACTCCTGGACTCAAGGGATTTTCCCACCTCAGCCTCCCTAAGTGCTAGAGTTAAAGGCATGTGAGCCACTGCACCTGGCCTTAATAAATGTATGCCTATATATTAGCAACGAACACAATAAAATCAAAATAAAAATATAATTTCATTTACAGTTGCTCAAAAAGTTAGAACATTTAGCTATAAATCTAACAAATTCCGGACTTTTTTTTTACTGAAAACTAGAAAACAGTGATGAAATTAAAATCCCCTAAATAAATGGTGATGATATATCATAATCAAGGATTAAAAGAGTCAACACAGTAAATATTGTATAATTCTCTTCAAACTGCTAGGTTTAACAAAATTCCTATCAAAATCCCATGAATGTTTTTGTAGATAGATACAAAGTTATTCTAAAATTCATATGAAAAGGCAAAGAAACTGGAATAGCAAAAAATTTTTGAAAATGAGTAATAAAGGAGACATCAGCTTATTTGATTTTACAACTTAATATATAGCTACAGTATTTAAGACTACTTGGTATTGATGGAGGTGCAGACACATAATTAATGGATGAGAATCCAGAATTCAGAAATAAATCCACTTAAATATACCCAACTGATTTTTCATGAAGATACAAAAGCAATTCAGTGGAGAAAGTATAACCTTTTCAACAAATGATACTGAAACAACTGGACATTCATAGCCAAAAAAGGATAAATGTTGACTTAAATCTCACATCTTACAAAAAAATTAACCCAAAATGGACGGTGGATTTAAATGTAAAACTATAAAATGTGTGGAAAATGACACACACCTGTAATTCCAGCAACTTGAGATGCTGAGGCAGGAGGATCATTTGAGGCCAGGAATTCAAGACCAGCCTGGGCAAAACAGTGAGGCCCCCCCCCCGCCCCCACAGCCATCTCTAAAAAAAAAAATATTAAAAATTGGCCAGGTGTAGTAGTGTGCACCAGTAGTCCAACCTACTAGAGAGGCTGAGGCAGGAGGGTTGCCTAAGCCCAGGATTACAAGGTTGCAGTGAGTTGACTATATCACTGCACTCCAGCCCAGGTGACAGAGAGAGAGATCCTATCTGTAAAAAACAAACAAGATGAAATAGAATGAAGTCTTTACCACAATTAGATGTTACTACACACCTATCAGAATGGCAAAAATAATGACAACACCTAACGCTGGCTGGGATACAGAAAAACTGGATCACACATATGCTGCTTGTGGGGATGTTAAAATGATACAGCCACTCTGAAAATAGACTGGTAGTTTCTCAAATACCTAAACACAACTACAATGTGACCCAGCACTACAGTTTAGGTGTATTCTTCCAAAAACTATGTTTTGGAAACTTAATCCCCAATGCAACAATGTTGAGAGGTGTGACCTTTAAGAGGCAATCACGACTGAATTAATGCTATTATTTCAAGAATGCATTGGTTCCTGATAAAAGAATGAGTCTGCACTGAACCACGTGCTCTTGCATAAATGCTCTTGTGCCCTTCCACCCTGTGACAGATAAAGGCCTCTTTACCCTGGACTTCTCAACCCCTGGAACTGTGAGAAATAAAATTCTTGTCTTTATAAATTACCTAGTCTGTGGTATTCTGTTATACCAATGCAAAAGGGACTAAGACACCCAGCAATAGTACTCCATGACATTTATTCCATAACAATGAAAAAGCATGCCCACACAAAAACCTGTACACAGATATTTTTAGAGAAGATGGTTAAACAAACTGTGGCACACCCATATCATAGAATACCATTCAGCAATAAAAAGGAAGGAACTATTGATATATGCATCAGCTTATGGAATCTCCAGGGAATCATGCTGAATGAGAAATGCCAAATGGGGGCCTTCTGTGTAGGCAAGGGACAAAGACTTCTGTGAAGGGAATACACCCCTGTGTTAACACCTTGATTTCCAATGTCTGGCCTCTAGAACTGTGAGAGAATAAATATCTGTGTTTTTCAGCTGACAAGTTTGTGGTAATTTCTCACAGCAACCACAAGAAACAAACATACTGGCCACATCAGCAGCCTGGGAACCTGTTAGGAATCCAAACTTTCAGGTCCTTATCCAAGCTTAGTGAATGAGAATTGGGATTTAAGCAATGCTCCCAGTGATGAGAATGCAATTAAAGTTTGAGAGGCATTGATATAAGCTACTATATGATTCTTAAAATTTATAGCAATGACTTTTGTACCAATGTAGAAAGCATTTACGTTTAAATAAGTAGACTGCACATCTGAAAATGCATATTGTTAGTTTTTCTTGGAGTGTATATAGTCAAATTCTGAATGAAAATAAGCAAGACAAAATATCGTTGCTTTATGGTAAAGGCATTGTAACTCCCTCGACCCCATCTAGTCTCCATTTTATTCTAATTTTGCTAATTTATTTTATGATAACTTTTTTAAGGTCAGCAGACTTACATGAAGATCAGCATTTGCCTTTGTTGCTCACTGCTCTTCCAGGATCATGAGTCACATGGAAGAATAAAATCCCACAGTACGGGCTTATCCAGGCTCAGTAACAATTCCAGATGTACAAGGAACCTGCCTGGTTTTAGCCAATTCAACCTCACATAAGAAGAACAAAACAAAATATTGGTCCAGATAATTCTCTTTTGAAGAAACACCCAGAGCAGTTCAAACACATCCTGGAACTAAGGCAAAGTAGCGAGTATGGCCATACTCCGTGCAAGTACAAAGTCTTTGGGTCTACATTTGTTCCAGGATGTAGATCTGGCAGCCAGAGCCCCAGGAAACACTCACTGCCTTGATGGTGATGGTTAGCTCTGCACATGGAGACCTTTCCTGTACACTGCAGCATGTGGACCTGCATGTTAAGCTCACTTTGCCAGCCATGTGGAATCAGCATCCACCAGACAATTAAGCCAACTAATTATTCATCAGTGAGTCAATTGTTAAATTATGTTTCCTTCTTTTTCTCACTGCAAACAGACATCCCAGGCAAGCCATCCTTGCATGTGACACCAAGAAACCACCACCAGATATCCAGGGGATCCAAGAGAGAATCCTTTCTAGCATATCTGAAAGCAACAATGTGCTTTATTCAACTCCAAAGTTAATTTTTCAAATGATTTGACCTATAAGTCAACGTTCTCCCCACTCATCTTAAAGTGACGACATTTCAGACAAACTTTTCAGCTCATCTTTGGAGAATGTATCTCTCCAGTTCAAACATGTTCTAGGAATATTTACACGTAAACATCTAAAAACCTATCTTCTCTAGCTACTATGCTGAAGGAAAAAATCCCACTTTAATTAAAGCAATAATGCTAGGTTGGATAAACAAAACAGTATCTACCTTCAGACTTCAACAATTATTTATATACATGCCATCCAAAATGAAAACTAAATGAGAAATGGTTAAAATGAGTTTTATTATTGTGTCTAAACTAGTCATGCCCTTGCAGTGAAGCCATAATTTAAATATTTTTAAACTCTGATTATCAAACAGTAGATAAATAATTCAACACTTTTTCTAAAAATTTTTGTTTTCATTTCTAAATAGGTTGCCATTGCCATCACTTATATGTTTCAAAAAGAAAATAGGATTCATAGTCATTCAAAGTGACTAACGGGGAGAAATAACCTGGGAAAATAAATTATAACTTTAATTCAGGGCTCTCAATCTTAGTACTATTGACACATGGGGCCAGATAATTCCTTGGCGTTGGGAAGAGAGGGCCTCTTCTGCATGTAGGATGTTCAGCAGCACCCCGATCTCTGTCCACAAGATACCACATGCCAATACTTATTCCCTACCAGCTGGTGACAACCAAAGCCACCTCCAGACATTGTCAAACATCTCCTGGAAAATAAAATCATCCTCAGTTGAGAACTACTCTTTTAACTTAAGGAATACAGCAACCTTGTTGAATTTTCAGATGTAACTCAACTCTCCTTTGGCCCTCTAGGGGTTTTGTGGTTTGCAAACCCAACAGAATAACTGTCACCACTGAGCTTCCTACGACCACATTTTAGGAATCACCGAAGTATTAGTAGGTGTCATGTAAAGCAAGGCAATGACAAGGCTTCATAGGAACTGAAATAATGGCAGTATTAACTGGGCACTGATTTGCAAGAGACTGAAGATGTAATTGGGAAGGCTGAAGCCAATGACCAGAATTATTATGAGGCATACCTGAGAAAGCCATGATGCCCAAAACTGTGGACAAGCAAGCTGTAGTCCTAGCCTAGGAAACCATAAAACATATGGCCACCTATTAGCCTAACTTGCTGGAGTCCAGGACATCTGAGTCATCAGAGGTCTACCAAGAGAACTTATCCAACAAGAATCCAGAAGTCACCTGTAGTTTCAGAATCATCTCAACAGGGTGAGAAAACTTGTATGTTTTTTTTTTCTTCCCCAGTGGAAATAAGCATTAATATCACAACATGAGTAGGAATAAAGAACAACTTCTTGGACCACAAACTCACCTTTGACTCGCTCCATCTTCCATATCCCTCACATCACATCAACTGCCCAGTTCTTTCAATTCCACCTCCTGTGCAGCCTTTGAATGAGGCCACTCCTTTCCAACACATCTTTCACTGCTGGACTATTACAGAAGCCTCCTAATCAGTCACTTACCTTCTACTTTGGGCCCTTCCACCAGACATAAAGCAATCTTTCTAAAACATGAATCTGATTACCTTTCTCCAGCTTGCATTCTTTCACCGGCTTCCCAATGTGCTTAGAATAAATTACAGACACCCACAAGCTTCTGTGTTATCAGGACCATGACTTAATATAAGGAGTCAGGGATGTGGAGCACAGAACACAATGTCATGTGCAATGAAATCACACTTATGCAGGATTTAGTACTACAGGAGTTTATAAGAAATCATTGATAGCACAAATTACATTTAAAAATTCCCTTAACTTCCAGAATCTGGACTTTGGGGAGCTCAAAAGCCAAGAAACCCCTCTAAGTTTCTCTTTGCATTTCTATTGTGCCCTTCCTTTTCCTAAGACAGTGAAAGGGAGTTAGGCCAAGGTTATTTTAAATCTAGCAGGATTATGAGTTGGGGAAGAATAGTATAATTAACAAAATTTCACTTTTTCTTTTTATAAAGAGTTTTTGTTACACTGGTGGAGTCTAACTGCACTTACCACGTGACTCCAGTATATAAAACACAACTCCAACTATGTTCAAAATATACATACACATAGGCGTTATATTTCCATGGTGAGGAGGAGGGGATTGCTACACACAGTGAAATATGCAAGGCAAATGAACTAAAAAGAAATACAGCCATATGTGAACAGGAATATCTCTGGATGGTGACATTAGAGATGATTAATTTCATTCTCAATACTTTCATGTATGTTTCACTATCAATAATGGAATTTTTAAAAAACTCTAAATGGTTACTTTAAGTCTTCATATTAATATATAGACCCAGATATAGGACACGTGGCAAAGGTAACATTAAATTGTTTTAGAATGAAAAGATTTATTACCTGCCCTGATTCTTCTCAGTTTGCAGATCTTTATGCTCAGATAACAGCCCCAGAATGGAAACTGTTGTCATTTGATGCTTTCGCAAATCATCCCAAAAATCAATCATCTCTAAGGTTTTCAACACATGCACATGAAGATATACAAAACTGAGGGCGTAAAAATGTCCAGTGAATCTGTTAAGTATTTACAGTTGAATATTAGTGCCTCTGTGCTGCGTGGTGGAATGGTGACCTATCATAAATGTAAACAAAGACAGAAAAACAGTTTTGAAGTATGGCAGCCTTATAATAATCACTGAAAAGCTTTTTCTGCCAGCACTTTCAAACAGAAGATTCCAAGAATATTAAAAGCTTCAAATTCAAATCTGCATTCAACACACACTATTGAGCCTCTTACTGTGTGTTAGTGACATATTAGTAATGACTTCTTTTTTTACATTGAAGAATATCCTTTTCAATATGGGTATAACATGATGAATGTGATTAGATACTCGTTTGCTAAATGTTACATACTCTCTCCTCTACTTACCCAGAAGCTGCAGTATGAGTCTTGGTTAGGGCATGAAATGAACATCTGTGTGGGGCCCCCAACTGCTCTGTCACTGCCCACTGCATCTCCTTTCCTAAATTTCTGAGTGCTGGGCTCAAAAGTAAGAATACAAGCTACATTGACTTTATTGCCCAGTTGTTATAGAAATGTAAGAGTTTAAGCACAGATTGCCTATGGAGTGATTATATGTATTTTACAATTGTCAAATCATTTAAATTCAAATGAAAATGCCTCTTGCCATTACCCAATTTATTTTCTATCAATTTCAAAAGGTGAATATTGTCTCCTGCCTTGGAATAGCAAGCCCAGTTGCAATCATTATAGGAGCCTTTGTAAGCTCCCTTTATAACACACAGTATGTCTTCCTACTAGAATGAAGCAGGGTAGGGTGGGGTGGGGATGTCTCATTCTACTCCCCGGCCTTCTAGCATTATGACAATATGATGACTGGGAGGACAGACAGAGACGTAGAAGGGAGAAAAAACAGTGTCTCACCACCTGTAGTCCCAGATGGCATTGGAAGACACTTCACTGTAAACCCATAAAGGCTTAAAAAACACATAAAGAAATGCACTAATTAAAAGGAAAAAATCTACATCCAGCCATACGTAGTTATGGTACAGATTATTACATACACAGTCAACTGTGACTTCTGAAATATAACTGAGTCAAACTCCAGCAAAACACAGATGACAAAATAAAGAGCTCTTCTGTTCCTCCCTCCACTGAGAGTACAATGGAATTCATACAGATTTATTAATTCAAAGAGTTTTTCCATTTTGCTTAACCTGACATGCAGAGGAGAATTTTTGAGTTGTCATCATCCATCACCATGATGACTACAATTTATTGCAGGACGGTGCTAAGTGCTCATATACATTATTTAATTCAGTCCTCACCACTCTTTGAAATGGGAACTATCATTACTTCTGTCAGAGAGAACAGAAAGAGAAGCACAGACAAGCTGAGGAAGTTGGCTCAAGTTCACACAGCTTAGTAAGAGGTAGAAATTGGATTTGAACTAGAATCCAATTGAATTCCAGTTGAATTCGAATGCTGGATTCAAATGTCCAGTTGAATTCCATTTCCAATGTCCAGCTGAATTCCAACTCCAGTTCAATTCCCATGTACAAGCTCTTCCACACATTGTGTGAAAAGTCGTGTTATTTAACAAAGAAATAATCTTTCTTCGGGTTTTATTTCTGTCTGTCCTCAAATCTTGGCTATATCTTGAGTTCACTGAGAACCCAGAAAGCTCTTGTGTCAGATATCAGTGCTGTCTACGTATGCATGAAGGTGTGGGCCTCCTCACTAACCATTCCAGATTTCAGTTTCCTAATAAAAATGTAATCCCCTAATGTCATCAAGTCTGCAACGGAGAAAGAGAAATGAAGTTTCAAAAGTGCTAAATTTGAAAAAAAAAAAAAAATTCCCTCATATCACCAAGGAAATTCTGGACCATATATTGACAAAATTTTGTTCTTCTTAATCAGAAGCCAGAAAACTTGCATCCATCTCAAAGCTCCTTTGCCTCTGATGCAGTTTACTGTCTCTTAAACTACCTATGACACTGAACTGGCAAGGATCTGCTCCATTTGTGTTTTCTGGCAAGGCTCTGTTCCATTCGGCCTCCCAAAGGGCTTAATGTTGGAAATGAGGCAAAGTCTGGTGTCAGTTTTCAAGGTGTCTCAGATTAAAAGGAACCAAATTCTACATGCCAAACCATCATTAAACAATATATGCCAAACCATCATTAACAATGTATGCCAAACCATCATTAAACAATACACACAGAACAATATACATGTTTTAGGTGCTTTTTAATTCTAAACCTTATGTAAGTAAAATGTTATGGAATGTAAGAGATTAATGGAGTAAGACAACATTGAAAGGGAAAAATCTGTTAGTGCAAACTTCTTATTCAAGGAGGTAGGCGGTCAGGGGAGGGGGGAATTAAGAAGGGCCACCTAAAGGATATTTATTGTGCTCCACATCAAACATAGAATATATCATGAGATATCAAAATAGAGACACTGGGCCAGACATGGTAGCTCATGCCTGTACTCCCAGCACTTTGAGAGGCCAAGGTGGGCAGATCATTTGAGGTCAGAAGTTTGAGACCTCCTTGGCCAACGTGGTGAAACCCCGTCTCTACTAAAAATACAAAAATTAGTCAGGCATGGTGGCAGGCACATGTAATCCCAGGTACTTGGGAGGCTGAGGCAGGAGAATCACTTGAACCCATGAGGCAGAGATGGCAGTGAGCCAAGATAGTTCCACTGCACTCCAGCTGTGGTGACACAGCAAGATAACATCTAAAAAAAAAAAAAAAAAAGCACAATAGCAAAAATGATGAAAATGAGGATAAGGATAACAATATCATTGGCTAATATTTATGGAATGTCTACTACATGCCAAGTATCGGGCTAAGAACTTGACACACGTCTCCTACCTGGAATCCCTGTAACATCCCTAGGAAGTAGGTACTATTCTTTTCCCAATTTAAAATAAGGAAACGGAGGTAGAGGCAGGCTAAGTGCCTTATCCAAGGAGATACAATAAGTGTGGCACTGGGATTCAAACTCAGAGCCAGTGGTGATACTGCCTCCCAGGTAGGCAAATATTATTTGCTTTTGAGGCCAGGTGCCGTACCTCACACCTTAATCCCAGCACATTGGGAGACTGAGGTGGGAGGATCACTTGAGCCCAGAAGTTTGAGACCAGCCTGGGCAAAACAGTAAGACCCCCATCTCTATCAAGAAAAAAAAACAAAACATGAAAACTTGTCTTTGAATTAAGAGGGGTGGAAGACATTGTCCTCTATTCTGTACACACAACAGCAAACAACATAGAAAGCCACAGGAAGTTACTTATTTAGGGAGCCAGTTGTACTTATTGCCCACATGAACACCATTCTCTGTTAAAGGAGTCAGTAAGTTGAATCCCCAGCAACTGGGGAATTGACAACATCATCAAAGTTTAAATGAGTTTTTTGTTTGTTTGTTTCCTTTAAAATCTTTACTTGGCTGCATTCTAAGCTGAGCTTTGTCTGGTAGCAATGAAACTGGCTCCCAAGTTTAGAGCCAAGTCCAATAAAAATCAAACCACCTTGCATGATGACCCTCAGTGAATTGATAGCATGAAAACTTTCGTTTAAATCTTGAGTCTGCTACTGAATAATAGCCAGATGATACTGGAAAGATCACTTATATTCTAGGGCTGTAATTTTCTCATCTGTCAAATGAGTGTAACAATACCTTCTTTAGAGGGTCATTGTTAATTGAAATTATGTGAAATGGTTTGCACAACGTCTCGTATAATTACCAATGAATCATTAAGTGTGCACACAAAATAATTTGGGGTTTAATGTTAATTTAATATGCTAGGACTTTTAAAGGATGTGGAAGTCACAGGAAGGAAAATCACGAACTTTATCATGTGTTCCCTGGGGGAATGGGCCTTAATGATGAAAATAACAATTTGTATTAAGAAGACAGAATGAGGTGATGATCATAATTAACTGATTTTGGATTTTGGCTCAAAATCACTTTGAAACACTTCCTTTTGGGCTCTAGTGAATGTCACAGTTCTCTTTATGAATATCACTGTTGACTTTTAATAAGGATATGTTGAACCAAACATCAATATATCAGTACAGTAACAAAACTTCCTGCATTTGCTATTCACAGAAAACCTAATGACGTGGTAAAATGCTGCTATTTTAACAGTCCTGTTTGACTGTTTAAAAAAATCCAGTTGCTCTGTTCTCCAACACAATGTATAAGCACTAAGATTCCAGTTACTCGTAACCAAATTGTAACACTGACTGAACAAATGAATTCTTTAGACCAGCTCTTCTGAAATATTAATATGCATCTCAATTACCTAGGGATTTGGTTAAAATGCTGATTCTGATTGAGTAGGACTGAGATGAGTCCTTATGTCTGGCACTTCTAATAAGCTCCCAGGTGATACTAATGCTGCTGGCCCCTGGACCATACCTTGGAGGAGCAAGGCTATAGAACACAAATTCTCTCCCTATCTCTCTCTCTCTCTTAATCCGGCTTTGACTTGTTCAACCATTCACAAGCCACCTTTTGCCCTCCTATCTCAGAGGAAGTTTCTGTCCAGTATCAAAACCAAGTGAAATAAGTGCAAAGCTCAATATTGTGCCTGACTAAATCTGAGGGTTTTCTTGCTCTGTATTTTGACATACCCACATGAGCATGAAGTAATGAACAATAAATACTAGAAATCAAACTAGAACATATCCACACCTCCTTTCCTTGTGGATTAATGATAGTTGCTTCCTTTTTATGGGCTCCATGCCAGCTCCTTTTGTACATTTAATGCCAACAACTGCCAGGTAAGTCCTATTTTTATTCCTATTTTATAGAAGAGAAGGGAAACTCAGTCAGACTAAATGACTTCACCAAGGTCACCCAGATAGAAGTACAGAGTCTAACTCCAAAGTCCATGTTCTTAACCACTGCGTTATGAAGTACAGGTACCCCAGAACTACCAGTTCTGTTTCTGGAGGAAAAAGAAAAGGGACATGAAAATGAGGCAGGAATAATACCAGGTAGTTATAAGAGAACAGAAAATTCCAGGCACTAATTTCACATAACTAGTAAAAGGAAATTACTGAAATAGCTACAAAAGCTATGAGTTGAAAAGACCCTGAAAAAAAGGCTGTGGACCAAGATGGCTAAGACTGACTTGACCCAACATGGTGCTGCATTTGACCTAGGTTTCACCTATGACCTCATTATGTGCTCGTTAACATACTAAACCACTCACTCACCAGTGCCAGGACAGCTCCAGAAACACCTATATTCTGTGTAAAAATGGGTGGCAACAAAGTTCAGATAAACCTCCACCTTTTTCCAGGAATTTTCATGAATGTTCCATGACTTATTTAAAGATACCCATAAAGATGGAAATCCCAAACCCCACTGCGTGACTTTCTCCTGAGTACACCTGCACTCTCCTCTAGTGAGTACGTATTTTTCACTTTGCAACAAATCCCCCTGCTTTCACTGTTTTCTACCTCATCCTTGAATTCCTTCTTGCAATGGGGCCAAGAGCCTGGATATTGGCTGGGATTGAAGTCCCACCAGCGTTTGGGGACCTCCCCCAGCCCACCGGCAACAAAACCACTCTCTGTGTCATAGTGATGTTGCCATGGGTTCTACGTTTCTCATCCCCCGATCTCCAAATGAGCAGATGGCAAAGGTTTCCAGAGTTTCGTTACAATCTCTTCATGTGCTAAACCAAGATCATAGTTTATAACCCACCCAGAACCATACTGACAAGACACAAATTACAAGTTGCCCATATGGAAACCACTCAACTATTCAATCTACCTGGTATTTACAAAATGATGCAGCTATGCCAATTGTTACATGTTGTGGGGCAAATACAAAAACAAGAATGCATAATTTCAGTCTCTAAGAAAGTCCAACACTTTGGTGAGGTAAAAGTTCATTGACTTACTGATTCATTCATTCCACACATATTCCCTAAGTGACTGTCTCATATCACGCATTCTCTAAGGCACTAACTCCATGAAGGCAAAGATGCAAATGGGCTTCACTTTCTCTGAGTATATAGTCAAAAGGAGAGATAGACATTAAATGCGTAATTATACAAATAATCACAACAATGGTGAGCACTACAATGGTCAAGTACAAGATGTTCTGTGAAACTTAACCTTGTCTAGGGGCACAGACAATACATCCTAGGAAACTCAGACAAGTTTGAGATAAACAAACATGGACATTTATTAACCTTTTATGGGAAGATCTAGTTACATAAGGTGATGGTCCTCTGATGGTCCTCTGATGGACAACTCTGAAATCAATGCATTCACTGGAAACAAAGAGTATTATTGTCTTCTGGAAAAGTTTCCAGATCTCATTAGAGAAAAATGGGCCTGATTTTTGTTCTTAACATGATTACTTCAAACCATGGTTAAACTCACAGAAAGCTGTAATGTCAGAAAGTTTTCTGACATCTGTCTTCTAATGAGTATTTTCACTTTTAGATTAAACAAATTCTGCTATAATGAAATGAGATGAACAGGGAACATCATCTCCACGGGAGGCCACCATGTCTCATCTTCCATAATAAGCTATTATGATACTTTGAACCCATATCCATAATACCAAAGGACCAATTATTACTAGAATCTTAATTCTGGGAACAAGATTGGTAGGGAAAAATGCATCAAGTTCAAGCAAAAATACACTCATCAAACTGACACCTCACAGGCACATCAAACAAAACACTAAACTACACCTCAGGATTCCAAGATGAATACTAATTTTCTGAAGTAAATTAGGTACCCATCGGGACACAGGATCATCTTTCCTGACATCAATTTAGAGCTCTAAAAAATTAAAAACAAACTGAAAAGCCCCACTGTATATTCTTACACATATTTGCTCACAGGATGGTATACAACTAGATTAATTGTGAGTATATATCCCCTGGGGGTAGAATTAGCCTTTTTGGATCCCTAGTCTAGAATCAAAATGAGTGGGACAAAAAGCAAATGTCAAGCAATACCCCATTATCATATGTAAATTACAGAATGAATGATTTCCTGTCAACAAAATGAATTCGGTATGTTGTTTTGGAAGTGGCACCTTATTAAACACACAAGTCATTCTCATAATTAAACAAGCACAAATGCGCAGGGAAGAAGCCATTTAAAACGGCATCTTGGTTTTCAGAGGGAAAAAAGAGACTGAAAATTAACATTCTGAAATATAGGGTCCAAATAAACCACAGCAACATATGAATAACCCTCAAGCCCTGCTGCATAATGGTTAAAGTCTGAGACTTTAGTCAAGATGTTTGCATTCGAATCCTGGCTTTACTTCTTCCAAGCCAGATACCTTGAGCAAGCCACTTCTCATTTCTAAGCCTCAGTTTCCTGATTTGAAAACAGTGGATGATCAACTTACTGTGATGGGAAGCACATAAAGTTCATAGCATGACACCTGGCAATAGTAAGGGTTACCTGTTTTTAGTATTCTTAAAATCATCTCTTTATTAATGCTGACAAGAAAAAAAAAAACAAAACAGAGGAATTACCAAGAATTCTAAAAAGCTCAGGATGGAGGCTAAAGTGGAACAAACCACAAGGTGAATGAAAGGAGAAAAAAATAAAAATAATCAGAAGATTGGGTGCCCTCTGTGCCTTCTCTCCCTCAATTAACAAGCAAGACCTACTCAGTCCATGGAGAAACCAAATTGTTTACATATGACACTCAAATGAGCAGCCTGGCCTGGGTTTAAATGAAAATGTACTCGTCTAAATTAGGGATCAGCAAACCTTTTCTATAAAATGTCAGACAGTAATTATTTTAGGCTTTGCAGACCATATGGTCTCTGTAGCAACCACTTGATTCTACCACTTCGTGTCAAAGCAACTATGGACAATACACAGCCAAACGGCCATGGCTGCGTTCCAGTAAAACTTTATTGGAACAGGTGTGGTCTACCAACCACTGATCTAAATGGAAGTTTGAGAGGTCAGTACGGTAGATATGTTTGTTTGCTTGTATGTCCTAATGATGTTTCTCTTTTTTATTGCATCAATTTAAGTTGTGCAATGTGATGTTCTGATATGTACTAATGTACATATCAGTTGTACTAATTATTACAGTCAAGCAAATTAACATAGCCATCACCCCACACAGTTACCTTTTTTGTGTGTGTCAATAGTACCTAAAATCTCCTCTTAGCAAATTTCTAGTATACAATATTATCAACTATAGTCCTCATGCTGTACATTAGATTTCTGGACTTATTTATCATGCATAACTACAACTTTACACATTGCGACCTACATCTCTCCATTCTTCTCCTACTCCCTGCCCCTGGTAACCACCATTCTACTGGTAGGCAGGTTTTTGTTCGTTGTTTTCCTAACCAACGGTTCTGTCCACTTCCTGAAGTTCCACCTTCAGTTGTGAGCCAGGGAATGGATGGTGGAGCAGAGGCAGATGCTGGAGGAGCAGAGGAGATCCTGTTTCAAAGGAGGTGCACCTAACTGTGCCTAGCACATACTGGGAGCTCAGTACATATGTTCATGATGTTTTATTTCTTGAAAAGGGGACTAAAGGGTGACAAAGTGAGATTGAAAAGGATATACAAATATAAATTTAACATAGTAAAATATCAACACGTGTGAAGTCTGGGAAGTGGAAATGCAAATGGTTATCTGTGCTTCTGCGGCTACCAGGGTTTTTAATTTCCATATTGCTGCAAACAGATACTTACGTATATTTAGCAGAAACATCACATTATTGGTCAATTGCTACAAAAATGTCTAAACTCTTATTCTCATTTTCTGTTCTTGCCTTCTTGTGGACTGATAATGGTTTGACCATGGCACCAGTTCACAGACCACACTTTGAACACTACTTATACTGTTTTTCCTTATGTTTGAGATACAGCACAATTAACATCTTAAAAATAAAAATAATATCATAATGGAGGAGAGGAGTCAAATACGGAATCCTAAAATTCAGAGGTCATGAAGCCAACTGCAGAAACGCCAAAATAAAGGGCTTTGTGTCTTTACAGAATACTTCATTCAAAAGGTATCTATTGAGGGCCCACTGGGTATCCATTCCTGTGCCAGGGTTCAGGACAGTGAACAAGCCACAGTGCCAGCCCTTGGGGAGCTTTCAGTTAGTTGGGAACTTTTCAGCCTTGACACTGCTGACATTTTGGGCTGCATTGTGTTCTTTGTGCACTGCAGGATGTTTAGCATTATCTTTGACCTAAACCCACTAGGATCGGTAGCAGTACCTCCCCAAGCTGTGATGACCAAAACATGTCTCCAGACATTGCCAAATGTCCCGTATGGATCAAAATCAACCCCATTGTGAACCAATGATCTACGGCGAAGGAATGATAGTTACAGTTAATAACAACTATAACATGTCAAGTCATGTTGATGGGTAGGGCTTTAACCCAAAAATGTGAAATCCTCATGAAGAAATAATGTCCATTAGAAAACATATATCTCAACTAAGCGATATTTACGATCATTAGAAAATGGTAAGCTACATTCATACTGCTCCATGCCACTGCAACAGTTCCCAACTACTATTGCAATAGGCTTCAGAGCTGAATAAACTGTCACCTATGATTTTTCATGGAATGCGCATAACAGCTTCACCGAGAAATTGTTACAGTATGTATTGCATGAAAAAGTAAACAAGAGGTCCAGAAAAAATAAGCCAGTTGCATAACGTGGGCCAGGTAGACACTATATTCAGGTTTACTGTTTCTGAGTCTAATAACGTCATTACGACTACCAATAACAACAAAGGCTAATAGTGCTCATTCAGAGAACATGTATATGTATAAGCTAATGTTCTCAGATCATAATCTCATTTACTGCTCATAATAACCCTATGAGGTAGCTTCTGATATTGCCACATTTTACAGATGAAAAAACTCAGGCCAAGATAAATTAAATAACTTATCCGAGGTCACACCACTATTAAGTTGCAAAGGACGGGGGGGAATTTGAACTCTACCACACCAGTGGTTTCTTATTCCAGTTTCTGTAGAGAAAAACAGTCCATCCTCGCTAGTAATAGTTTCCATATTTTCAAATTTGCCTACTCACTGAATTTTATTTGAAACCTCAAAATCAATACTCATGGCACTTCCGTGGTCATTTGTGGGCATGTGCAGAAAGTGAAAAATTGTAGTTGACCAATGAGTATGTTTCCAGTGGAGATCAAACAAGACCATGCCCAGTTCTCACGTTTCAGCTCTCATACTGTGGACAAATGTGCTTTTTACAGTCTATAGTGCCATTCTTTCACACTTCTGTTTTTTCTTGGTCATTTCCCTCTTTAAAATGACCTCCAATTGGAGTGCTACAGTCTGTATAGTGTTTCTAAGTGCAAGAAGGCTGTATATGGTCTATATTTTTGCCTCCAAGCAAAAACTTCCCTAAATCATTAAAAAAAAAAAATTCAAACACTTTCCATGTGGTCATTGAAAAAGTAACTCCACACAAAATTCTAACCAGAAGTCTACCTACTGAGGCAGAAGAGCCTTTGAGTACTAATCATAGATACATTGACTCATGCTATCAATCTAGAGCAAGGTTTCACCTTTGACTCCCAGTCACTGTCTGTCAGCAAATTTCCTACCTCTTTAAAACTTAGCAGCCATACAGAGAAAATGGTGTGCTGCATATGCTTCATTCAGGCATGAGCCTCTTGGCTATGAGTTTGGTGTTAATGAATCCACATAATGTACGTCCAGAGAAAGAAAGAGGAAATTGGCTGATCTGAGGCCAAGCCTCAGATTGCTTAAGTAACATCTATAGTGTATGAGGAGGCTATGAAAAAGATGGAAAACAGGCAAAATTTGTGGATTTGTGACATGAAAAATTTGAAAATACGTAGTGACCAGCACTGCTGTAAAGGATCAGGACATTATCAGTGACATCTTATTATAGAGAAATACTGCATATGTGATTTGAAAGAAATGAACATTAAAGTGTCATTAAACAGAATTAGAAGTAAAATACAATTATGTATTGATCAGTTGATGAAAATGTGACCAGAAGATGATAGGAACCTAATCCTGTATTTCCCTTAGGAGATCAGTGTTTGCTAACTAAGTGTTCATAGTGACTTTATGGAACATAACTCATAACTACACACACACACACACACACACACACACACACACACACACACACAAACTGACAGTATGTGATCACTCTTAGAACATTTCGTGGGCTGTTCCTCAAATTCCTAAATTTCAACAGTGGAGCCCAGAAATCTGAATGTTTTAAAAGCTCCTCATCCACAGATCCATGTTTATGAACCACTGTGGTACATCAACAAAACCAACAAAAATCTTTAAAAAACTATTCTTCCTACTTTTGATAAATTTGATTAGTATGCCATAGAATACCTTACAGTTACACAGGGCTCATACTGTGAAACTGAAATTGTTTAGCCTATATTCTTGTTTCTGGGCAACACCTTTTTTAAACCATTAAGGAAAAAATATTCAAACACTTTCCATATGGTCAGTAAAAAAGTAGCTAACTACACCCAGAATTCTAGCCAGAAGTCTACCTGCTGAGTCAGGGGCCTTTCAGTACTAATCACAGATACACTGACTCTTGTTGATCAATCCAGAGCAGGGGTTCACCATCAACTCCCTATCACTCTCAGCAAATTTCCTACCTCTTTACAACTTTCCACATCTGTGTATGTGCATTCACAATGTATTAATCCTAGTAACCAAGGCATTGTACAAACAGCATTAAAAGATCATCAGAGATACTATAAATAGTGATTTGGAAATATACTTTCTTAAGAGAATGATGACAAGACTCCTGCTCAGGATAGATTTTATTATGGTCATCCCCAGATGCCCAACAATCTTTCTCTCCTATATAGAATTCCCCAAAGGCTATTCAGCTGACCACAAGGCAAACAGAATGCTTCAAGTAGAAAAAAATCTGAGGCATGTGAGTTTGGAAAATGCTGCTTATTATAAAACCTTACAGATATTCAGTCACACATTAGCATAGTAAAAGCTCTGAGAAACCCTGAAGGGAAGATAGGAATGAAACATGTCTAAAATCTGTTTCAGTGAGCAATTCCCAGACTGATTTGACCATGGATTTCCTTTAAACACCTATAAATTCCAGGAAACAATGCTGAGGAATGTTATTTTAATATCTTGGTGGTGGAGGCCATAGAAAAAGATGAAACAACCTCCCACTCCACTCATGGCTGTTTCTACATTCTGATGAAAATTCCTCACCCTTTCTCCACTGCAAGAATTCATCACAGATCAATCACTGAGAAAACTTTGGACTCTTCCAGAAATTCAACAGCTGCACCCTTTGTTCATGAGCACAGGCAAGGTCCACCATTAGAGGGAGATGGGCACTGCGCTTCACTACCCTTTCCTCCGCGAGAATATCCATCCCAAACTAGATGAAGCCTTCAGACATACCTACAATCATCCCATTGGGAGAGATGAACACGAAAAAAAAACAATGTTCTCCTGCAAGATAAAGAGCAGTGTCCTATTTGTTCACAGTGTGTGAAAATGCCATTCCTTCTGCTCAGAATGAGAACAGAGGAAAAAAAGTGTTCAAATTAAAGATATTTTCATTTTCAAAAAGTATTTATCTAAATTATTTGATGCCATTAGAAGGGCTCCCATGAAGACGGGGCAATGGGCTAGGCCTTGAGGGACAATTCAAAAATAGGAAAGTGGGACTAGAGTACGTGGGTATTGGAGGTGGGTGGGCCAGGATGGGAGGGGAGGTTTCAAAATGGTTTAAATAGAATGAATGAATATAATACAGAACAGAGTTTGGTTCAGCAGAATTCCATGGTGGCCAATTCCTGGGAGAAAAGCAGCCAGAAGGTAAAACTCAATTATACTTTCCGAGGCCATCAGAGACGCTCCCACATGAGAAGCATGATGTGTGCTTCACACACACTGGAGAAGAAAGGGCTGCGTGTGTGGGACAAGTGAGAGCACCAGGAGGAATGCGTGTCTTCTCAGGATAAATTCTGTACTCTTAAAGGAGAGACCAATTCAATTTTATTATTTTATTTTATTTTATTTTATAAGACAAGATCTCATTCTTTCACCTGAGCTGGAGTGCAGTAGTGCAATCATGGCTCACTGCAGCCTCAACCTCCTGGGCTCAAGTGATCCTCCCTCCTTAGCCTCCTGCATAGCTGGGACTAAAGTGCCCACCACCACATTCAGCTAATATTTGCATTTTTTGTAGAGATGGTGTTTTGCCATGTTGTCCAAGCTCGGATTACAGGTGTGAGCCACTGCACCCAGCCAAGAAGAAACCTTTTTTTTTTTTAACACCCCCACCTACAGCTGGACATGTGTATGGCATAGTGCAAGGGATTTTCCTCAAGTTTAGCTAGGTACTAATAGTTTGCTCCCTGTGTAACTTTTTGCTTAATTTAACAAAAATTAAATTAATAACATCAGGTTTTACTGAGAGATAACAGTATAATGTTGAGGTTCAGAGTGTGAACTCTAAAGCCAGGCTGCTTGGGTTCTCATCCTAACTCTGTCGCTAACAAGTTGTGTGACCTTGGGCTAGATGCATAAACTCTTTTTGCCTCAGTTTTTGCATCAGCAAGATGGGGATGATAATAGTACATCTACACCAGAAGGGTTGATGTGAGGTTTAAATGAATGAATACACTTAATAAGGCACTTAGCATAGTACCTAGCACACAAGGGTCATTAAATAGCTGTGCACTGGAATAGGCTTGCACTGGCTCATGAGAGTCAAGTGTTAGCACCTCTTCCCACCTCTGTACTCAGAGACATCAGTCATCCCCTACCAGAGCCAGGTGTTAAACATTTACCAGCATACCACACATGCATCATATATAGGAGGGGACTTCAAAAAGTTTGTGTAAAAATGGAATTCAATGATAAAAATTAAAAATACAAACTTTATTTCTCAACATAATCTCTATCCAGTTCAACACTTTCTTGTTAGTGATGAACCAGCCATTCAGTCCATTCCTAAAGAACTGAACGCCCTGAATATTTAACCATGCCAATGTCATCTTTTTTACATTATTAACTGAAGAAATAATGGGTGTCCCTTACAGACTTTTTAAGATTAGAAAACAAACAGAAGTCACAAGGAGCCAAATCAGGACTGTAAAGTTGACTCATGATTTCCCATTGAAACTCCTGCAGAATTGCTCGTTTGATGAGAGGAATGAGCAGGAAGGAGCATTGTCATGGTGGAGAAGGACTCTTTAGTCAACTTTTCCAGGCATTTTCCTGCCAAAGCTTTGGTTAACTTTCTCACAGTACTCTCATAATAAGCAGATGTTATCATCCTTTGGTCCTCCAGAAAGTCAACAAGCAGAATGCCTTGAAGAGTCCAAATAACTGTTATCAAGCCCTTTGCTCTCGACCAGTCTGCTTTTGCTTTGACTGGACCACTTCCACCGCTTGGTAGTCATTGCTTTGATTGTGTTTTGTCTTCAGGATCATACTGATAAAGCCATCTTTCATTTCCTGTTACAGTTCTTCAAAGAAATGCTTCATTATCTTGATCCCACTTGTTTAACATTGCAGTTGAAAGCTCTGCTCGTCTACAGCTAATCTAGTGCAATGGTTTTGGCACCTATCCAGTAGAAAGTTTGCTCAACTTTACTTTTTCAGCCAGAATTGTAGAAGCTGTACCAGTTGAGATGCCTACGGTGTTGGTTATTATTTGCACTGTTAATTGTTGGTCCTCTTCAATTAGGGCACAAACAAGATCAATGTTTTTCCTTGCAAATTGATGTGATGGCCTGCCACTGTGGGCTTCATCTTTAACATCATCTCATCCCTTCTTTAAATGAATTTTCCATTTGTAAACTGCAGATTTCTCTGAGCCACTGCCCTCATAAACTTTTGGTGAAGCATCAATGATTTCACCATAAATTTGATATTTGTTTTTGCTTTGACTTTAACAGAATTCACAATGCTCTATTAGAAGTTCTTTTCAAACTGATATCTCATCATTCCTAGTATCTGAAATTAGATCCTCTGTTCAGCCACTTTATAACAAGTTAGTACAAGTTTATTGCAGGGAAAAAATTGAAATCTATGTATAGTTTTATCATATTCTATATTTTCCATGAACTTTTTGAGGACTCCTCATATATATGCATGTACATATACATGTATGTATATGTATATATACACATATATATAACACATATGCCATGAGTATATACATATATACATAAGCGCTTGGCTTCGATATTGCCAGCATTAAGGGTTTTTTTTTAATATGACTTGAGGAGAATCTGAGTTATCTGAATTTCTGGCTCTTATGCAGGTTTCATGAAAATTTAGAGGTTGCTCTCAAATCCTCAACCCCAAAACAATTATTTATGCAGTACCATCAATATGTCTGGCAGAGGCCTAGACATTATGGACTACAGAAGAATTATAACAGAGGTCTTTACCTGTAATGAGTTTACAATCTTGCTAAGATTTTTTGCAAAGCTAACGAACCATATAGTTGGTATGTGTTGCTTTTTCTGGGATCACGTTTGGTACCCAAGGAGCTTATCCACTGTTTTGTTGCTGTTGTTATTTTCGAGATGGAGTTTCACTCTTGTTGCCCAGTCTGGAGTGCAATGGTGGCATCTCGTCTCACAGCAAACTCTGCCTCTCAGGTTCAAGCGATCTCCTGCCTCAGCCTCTCAAGTAACTGGGATTACAGGCATGTGCCACCACACCTGCCTAATTTTGTATTTTTAGTAGAGACAGGGTTTCTCCATGTTGGTCAGGCTGTCTCAAACTCCTGACCTCAGGTGATCTACCCACCTTGGCCTCCCAAAGTGCTGGAATTACAAGCGTGAGCCACTGTGACCAGCCGAACGTTATCCATTGTTAATCTCTTCCCCAGGAACCTCAGTGGTCTCCACAGTTAATGTAGATAAACAGAGCCCTTGCCCTGAAACTGTGCAAATTTGCTACTTATGACTCTTACTAGATATATACAGAAAAAAGCCAAGGTATACAGCACATATACAACCACATTCATATTCTTCAATTAAGTAAAAATCAACAAGCATGTATTAAGCCTCTAGAATGTGGCAAAGTGCTTTATGTAAGTTTCTCCTGTTGGGAGCTATTCATTCACTGTTTTTAGCTGTTTTATGATGTCGTAACATAACTGAAAATTACTCACTGTAATGATATTAATAGTTATCATAATACCTAATGCTTGTTGAGAATATAGAATCAGACATGCAATTCTTCTAATCACTTTGCATTACTCCTCACCACAACCCTGTGAAGTAATTGTTAATATCCCCATTTTACAGATGGGACAACTAAGCTTCAAGAGACTGATTATGTTGCCTAGGACTACAGAGCTGGTAAGAGCTAAAATTTGAACCGGGATTTGGCACTCTAGAGCCAATGCTATTAATCACCATAAAGCAGGTATCTCTCAATCTTGGCACTACTGGCATTTGGGGCTGGATAATTCTTTGCTCTGCATTGCTATCCATTGTAGGATGTGCAGTAGCATCCTTGGCTTTTACTGACTAGATACTGGGAGCAATCCACATTTGTGACGATTAAAAATGTCTCCAATAAGAACCAACTTCCCCAAATGGGCTGGCCAAATGTCCCCTGCAATTCAAAATCGCCACCGGTTGAAAACCACTGTTATAAATTAAGAGAAATAAAGTAGAGGAATTTCTAAACCTGCTCTATATTAGAAATACCTAGGGGATATTTTTAATGGGTTAAAAATGCAGATAGCAAGCCCTATCACTGATTCAGAGAGTCAGAATGTTGAGGGGTGCGGCAGAATAGTCCATCATTTGTCACCAATTAATTATGTCATCTTAAGAAAGCTACTTGCCCTCGCTGTACCTCAAATTCTTCATTTAGCTACAGAGTGGGCAAAGCTAGACCATATGTCAAACTTTTCCACGGCTAACAATCCAGTCTGTGAAATCACTTAGATACCCATCACTTCCCTCCTTGACAGCCTTCCATTCGACACTGCACAGAGAGGATGTAACGACCAAAACAAAACAAAACAAAAAGTTTATACAACGCCAATCCTCATGTAACTATAAGGAAACCTGGCCAAAGGCAGACTCCTTGATAGACTTACAATCAGTTCACTGTAAGTACAAAACTGGGCACAATTATCACTACAAAAAGTTAGTTTCCACTTCGCATCTGAGGGAGGTAGAAATTTAATCCCAAATTGAAGATGCAATTTTCCCATTATGCAAAGTGGTTGTTACATCCCTGGGAGGGAAAAATAAAATCCCCAAACCAGTATTGCCATAAACTGAATTTACTAGAAATCTTGACTCCAAGTGACAATGGGGAATGTGTTCCTCTTTTCAGATTCACGAAATGCTTTCATGTAATTTATGAAGCCAAATGCAAAACAAAAAAGTGGGGATTGTCTAAACTATAGACATAGAGGCTTTAGTCTGACAATCCCAGATCCTATCTCCAACCCAACACAAATTTGTTCCATGGCAAGAAAGTACTTTAGAGAATTAGTCTTTGCTGTATTTGTACATGCCAATTAAGCTCCAGATGAGAAATTGTTGATGATAAATCACTTTTTTTTAAAACTTTACCAATTTATAGAGATATATCAGATTATATCGGTTTACGTCGCATTTACTTTATATACCCATGTGTAGAAATAGAATGAAAATGGCTACATTTGAAAGTGTCTGGGGTTGCCGAATAAAAATAGGAACAATTTTCAATAAGAAGGGGAAAAAAATCCTTAACAGAATGTTGAATAGAAGGGTGTCTGTAAGGCATGAAGAAGAAGGAGAAAATTTCCTGGATTATGAGATCATCATAGGATTCTACTCAGAAACTGTTATCGATTCAGTTGATCAGATACCAGTAAATCCATTTACCAGAAACTGACTTTGGAGGAAACAGACTTGTAACTAAATTCAAATTCCTTCCTTTAAAGCATGTACTACCAGTACACTCTATCAAGGGTGGGCCCTAGCCACGATTGAAGTGTTAAAAGAAATTATTTTTATTTCTTTATGAGTATGAAATCATAGTAGGAGGCAATCAATTAATCTTAAGTGATACGCCACCAGGCCATAATCAAGTATAATAAACTGCTTTCTTCTATCCTAGTTTCTCAGTATATGTGTTATGACAGGTTCTGCAAAGGTGAGTGTTAAAAAATATTTGTTCCCAAGCTCAAAAGGGCATCGCATAAACAACCGCTAGCGCCATCTGTTGGTGGCACACAGAGCTGCTGCACTTGTGCCTGGGCTTGTGAGTTTTTGTTCACGAGAATCAAGGTTCCATGATTGAAGTTTTACACATGAGAGAGCATCCTTATACTACTCTAAGTGGTATAGTGCAGAAGGTCTTAAACATTTTTTCTAATGTTTATAGCCTTTTACATGGCTATACACTGAATGAATTTCTTCTAATGGTCTGGAGGTGAAGACTAAAATAACTGGCTTAAAGTTCCTGATGTCTTAGTTTATCTTAAACTTTGATATGAATCTTGTGCTGTACATCAGAGTAAGCTGTGTCTGGTTTTTATGTAAAAACATGTATAAATTATTTATAGTTCAACTACTTAACTTTTATCACCAAATATTTTGGTTAAACAGATGATTTGTTGAGGTGTACCATATTTACCCCTGGGGCATATTACCTTGGATACCTACATCCTCCAGAGATACTCCTGCCCCAATTTTAAAACACGTAGGAACTCAGCTCTGCCACAGCCTGCTGTGTGCCCACAATGAGCCTCAGTTTCCATATTTGTGAGATAATGGCCATGGACAGGATCTCTAAGGGTGCTTGCAGCTCTGACATTCACTGAAGCAACAGTTATTTGGATCTTCAGACACAAACACCTCAGTCACCTCACTACTGGTGAGCCCTGCATGTACAGTCCTACGACATGTAGACACAGAAATATGTTAAGTTATATTATCGTATATAGTATAATTGGTTTAAGAACTACTATAAATAGGCATTTCCTGTCTTACCTATAGTCCTAAAAGCTTATATATTCAAGAATGTTGGCAAAACGAAAGCATTTTCTCCCTCATTCTTCTCATTCGCAAATGGAGGAATGCCTTCTATTAGGATGACCTTGTATTTAAGCATACACAGTGGCATGGGTGCAGTGACATGTGCCAGTAGTCCCAGCTACTCGGGAGGCTGAGGTTGGAGGATGTCCTGGGTCCAGGAGTTCAGGACCAGCCTGAGCAGCATAGCAAGACCCCATCTCAAAAAAATACTAATAATTTAAGCTGATACAATGGCTCAATAAGGTTAGGTCTAGTGTTCAAGAATGCAACAACACTGAAGATAGAAGCAATGACCATATCAAAGGAGGTCTTAAAAATGATGTTAAGTAGCTAAGATTTCTGCATGTTACAGCCTGTGGATTTTGGACTCTGACAAGCCCAACAAGATAATACAAAGCACAGAAAAGCCGATCTCAGCCCTATCAGCATGAGGCCTTTGGTTAAGATTCTTGCCAAAGCTGAAGAATTCAAGCCCTCAAATGTATTTTCAAGAACCAGTCATTTTATTTCTCCCCTAGGATCACAGACCTTCCCAAGCCCATGAGGTGCCTGTGAAACTCCACATATGGGAACTATATTTTTAGGAAAGGGGCCGAGGTGTCAGACGCTATGTATCACAAAAACAGCCCCTTCTTTCTCTTTTACTAACACAGTTCGGCTTTCCCTAGTTTCTAGCAGCAGTTATTTCCAAGGCTTTATGTTCTCAGACAAGTTTCAACACTGCCTTTCTCCTCAGAGTCATCACCAAAATAAATTTTTTAAAAATTCCAGTGTGCCCTTCACTTTTTCAGTATTCCCACTCCTGCCGGACCCAGGTGTTCTCTGGTTTGAAGGCTGCCCACTATACAACCTGCTGTATAATTCAGAACCTGGTGCACTTCGTAGGAACATCAGTAGTCTAACTTTGTACTACAGCAAAAGCTTCCAGGCTTAATCAGTTACAGATCAAATATTTTAAAATGAGGATTAATCTCATCACCACAGCCCAACAGATGCATTTACTGTTAATAAATAAACTTCGAACTTCCTGCAGACACTGAAAAATACATTCCCAATTTGCCTGGTTCCCAATAGAGAGGACAGAGAGAGTTCCATTGATATTCCAGAGCTGCACTTCCCAAGTATTCACGTAGTGGGCTCTGCTGTATCTCGTAAAAGAATCAGAAGTTAGAGAAAGAGAAACATTCTGACCAGACGCTCTCTGATCTCCCCAACAAAACTTCAGCCACTACGTCAGTCTCAATCACAATGTGTGGGCACTGAGATTCATGAGGCCAAATGAAAATAAAATTATGATATTCACTTACGTGGGTGTTGGAAGGGTGGATGAAAAGCTCCATATGTTCGGAGTTTCAAGCATAATTTGAAACAGCAACATATCAGCCTTAAAAACAGAACCCCCATGGCCTCTAAATTTCAAGAATAGAAGAAGATGCTTGCCTAGAATAAATCAATTTGGAAAGCTGCAGTCATCGATCTCAAAGTAATTTCTGCCAAAGTATAAAAGGTGATTTAAAAACAGGAGGAAAATGCCAGAAAAATACCACTTGAAAGTTTTATGAAGAGACATTATAGAACACAGATAAAAATTATTTATTAGAAAACTTGTGAAGAATACACAGAAAAGGCTCAGATGAATTCACAAAACAGGGCAGCACAATGAATCAATGATATATTAAAAGCAAAACCAAAAAATAAACCCATCGCAAACCAAGTAGGGCTTACTTCAAAAATTTTAGGATCCATCTAATGAGGTGGTTCATTACAGCGTCACAGTGACACATGTACCTCTAGTTTATGAATTTCAACAATGTCAGCTAAAAACAAGACAAAATAAAACCACAACAGTAACAAAATTGGTAACAACTGTCTTTGACAAAGGATGGCTCTAGAATATAAGCCAACCACTTCATATGGGTTCCACCAAAGAAACAACATTCTGTTCCAATAGGAAAAAAAAAAAAAAACAACTGGGCTGAGCTGCTCTTACTGAGAAATGCCAGAGCACAAACAGGGATGATTTAATGGATTTTCAAAGATAATTACGGCAGGACTCAATTTTCACCTTGTTTGACAACTTTAAACTTCCCTATATATGCCAATAGTCTAGAGGAGAAAAACCACATGGTTATCTCAGCAGAGAATGTAAAGAAAGCATTTGATAAATTGAGCGCATATTTTTGACAAGCTTTTCGTAAACCACAAAGGCTATTTGTAGCATTATTTGTAATAAATTTTGGGAAAACCCAAATATACATCCACATGAGAACAATTGCTAAATTATGGTATATCTATATAGAGAAATTCTACATAACCATTAAGACGAAATGAGACTTACACACTCACACGTGATAAGGATGAGGATAGATGCAAACTGAAGGACAGAATGAAAACTTTAATCACATCTTTATGAAAGTCATGGCATGTGCACACACATGTCTCTATTTAAACAGCATGAAAATACATACAGCAAATAATCACGGTTGCAATAATCATGGTTAACTCCAAGACAAGTAATTGGAGCAGGGGCTTTTGCTTTATAAATTTCAGAATTCTCAGATTTTTTAAATCAAACATACTGTCTTTGTAATTTAAAAAATAAAACTGGAGATAAGAGAGAAAAACACTCCAATTAAAAACACAGAATTGGACCACACCAGAGAGGTCATCTAGGAAAGGCTGTGTCCACCATTTCCATCAAAGGAGAAGATACTCCTTTTATTCAGACTCGGGAAGGAGGTGGCAGAATTCCCGGGCAAGCCAGTTGATTGTTATACAACCTAAGCAGTGATAAAGATTTTACCTTTTATCTACCCCCTTCTTCTCATTCTCAACTCAAAGCCCAATCCTTTTGTTCTTTCCTCAAGAGCTATAGAAAACAGATGGTTACACCATCCTTTGAATCTGTGAATGAATCACACAAAATCAACAGTGTTTTTCTGGAGGGACACTATTGTGTTCAACAATACAGAATGACATATCCCGGTCTGCTCCTCGCATACAAACATACCAGACTCCATTATTAATGAGCTATTCAAAGGGATTTTAACAGATGTACCTAATTTAATTCAACAATGATTAATTCAATGACTCCGGTGCTCTTGGTATTTTATTATGAGCTATGCAGGACCCTTTGGAAATTTAAAATGTTATGGTGGTCAGGGAGATACATGATGAGAAAGAGATCAACAATTCAGGGTAGTTTAAGGTTAACTAGGAGAATGTGCAGACATTATTATTTTCAAAACACTGTGAAAATCTTTAGAGTTGAGCCTAGGTTAAATAAGTTGAGGAGATAAACATTCAGGATTTTTTTTTTTTTTTTTTTTACTTTTCATTTTCTATTTCTAAATGTTATTTTGTACTTTTGTTTGTTTACCTAGAAATATTTGGGTGGGGATTTTTCCTGTTGGTCAGCAAGGGTCAAGGCAGGGGTATAGAGCAAGGTGGAGACAGGAGGACTAAGAGGCTTCTGCAGTCACTAAGGCACCAACCACAGAGGCTGGGTTGAGGGTAGGAGCACAGTGATATGAAAGACTTGAACTGGTTCAATGACACACCAGCAAGGTTTGGGTCTCAGTGACCAAAGGAGATTTTCAGGTAACTGACGGACGCAATGAAGAAGAATGTTGGATTTGAACAGGGTGCTTAAGGTAACAGGGAAGAATCTCAGCACATGGAAACAGGAAGGTAATTTTAAAAGTCAACACTGGACCCAGACTTCGGATTTAGGAGACAGAATCATCACTTCAGGTTCCTTCACTCTCCACACCTCACAGCTATCTGCAGTTACTATGGGAGTTTGGTGGCAATTTCTGTACTTTCTCCCACCCTTTCACATCCACGTCAAAGGTCAAACTCTTCATATGCCAAGACAGGCACCTTGGGCAAACCCCAATCCACAAAGGAATGCACTAAATCAGTGGACGTGCTGCGCACAAACACAAAAATCCAACACCATATTAATCACTGACAGGTTGTATTTCTTTTCCCTTAAAAAAATTAGCTGCTTATACAGCAAAATGAGAGCAGTGCTGCATTTTCCTTAATTATCTACTCTCCAAACCAAGAAATTGAATCAAGCTTTGTTGCTAACAAAACAAAAGAGCTACTTGATATCAAGTAAAAACACAAGAGGATTGGGGGAAACATATACACACACATGTCCACTGGCCCTGAGTGGAGGGAACAGATCATGTCAGGCAATAGGTAGCCAGCACTTCCTCAAGTCCACTCCACACTCTTAGAAGCAGACTCACATCTGGTTAACTGACACGAACCCACAGCTTGCCTCACTAAGAAAAGGAAGCCCAGAGCCATCCTTTCTCCTCTTTCCTTTTGCTCATCAGCACTGCTCTTTTCAAATTTTGTCAGCCTGTAGTGTTCACACTCCTTGAACAAGAAAACTGTCATTTGGCATGACATCCCTCTCCTACCCAGGAACTCAACAGGCTCCTGAAAACCTGCGAAATTCCACACATACTCATTCTGTGAATTTTGAAAATCTCTGACTCATTTTAATATATCCTTCTATGATGGTGATTTTCTATCCGCATTGACACCCAAATGAATAATTAAGAAGCAGCTCATCTTCCAACTTGAATAATGGGCGTAAATAGTGACAGAATCCTTTCTTACTTCCGTGTTCCACTTGTTCAGGTTTTCCTCCTCAATCATGTTGTTTAATTTCTCATCAGCTAAGCATATCTTTGGACTAACAAAGCAATTTTCCTCTACACTGTGTCAGTTTTGCAGTGAAGGTTTTCTGTTTACCTGCCTACTTCTTTAGCTCAAAAATAAACAAAAACAAAATAAAATAAATATCTTATACTCAACTGTCACAAGTACTCTTCATTTTCATTGTGTTTGATATAGGAATCCCATACAGTGAGATGGGTCTTAAAATCCAGCACTCAGTGACTACGTCATCTCAGGAGTATCCTTTTACCCGGCAGTCATGGTGATAAGAGCTGTAGCTGACATTACCTAAGGATTCTTTGATAAATCTCACCACTTCCTTAACTGCATTCCCATTACTTAATTAAAGATGCCCTGGGGCCAGGCATGGTGGCTCACACTTGTAATCCCAGCACTTTGGGAGGCTGATGCACCAGAATTCCTTGAACCCAGGAGGCAGAGGCTGCAGTTAGCCAAGATCATGCCACTGCACTCCAGCCTAGGTGGCAAAGAGAGACTCTGCCTCAGAAAAAAAAAAAAAAAAAGAAAGAAAGAAAAAAAAAAGTCCCTGGAAAGAAAGGTCATCAAGAAAAAAGGAGAATGGGAGTCCAAGGCACAGAACCAGATATAGGGAGCATCCTCAGGAGCTTCTGCATGCTGCCTGTGATTCAAGGCCCAGAGTTCTTGGTCAGCAGTTTTCAAACCCAGTATCTTCAAACAGGGGTATGGGAAAATGTCACCAAAAATTGTGTTAATAATTGCTGGTGGTTTTCAAATTATTTTTTTTTCCTATAAACTAGAATAAATCTAGGGCATGTTTATGTAAAACAGTACTCTCAGTCTTGCATACCAATATGGCCTAGTTTCCATGAAGCTGGCTTGGGTGGTAGCAAAGGTTAGGACTACTGTAGGACCAGGGTCAGGCTTACATGCCTTACTTCTTAAGGCATACAGAGTCCTTACTTAGAAGGTAGAAAGATTAGTTCTCTCTCTCTTTGATCCCAAAGCTTTTTCTCTTCTAAGTATAGAGACAAGAAAGCTGGGACAGCATCCTATAGACAAAGGCCTTATGTCTCTCATTTTTTCTTTGTACACTTTATATTCTTCCATAACATTAGGTAGTACAGTTGTAGCATCTTCCTTGGATTCCAGTGCCCTACCCTCTCCTTACCTCAGCCTAGACCCACCAAGGGACAGCAGCCCTGAGCAGGTCTTCACCAAGTTACAAGGTACCATCTCTTGCAGGTCATTCATTCCTTCTTTTTGATCTGTCTCTGACTTGAGTATAATAAGAATATGGTGACCATACCATTTATCATTCAAACAGGGGCACTCTTGTGAAGGAGGGCTTATTGATTGATCAATTGATTGATATATTTATTTAGAGACAGTCTCTTGCTTTTTTGTCCAGGCTGGAGAGCAGTAGTACAATCATAGCTCATAGCATCTTCAACTTTCTGGGTTCAAGCGATTCTCCCGCCTTAGTCTCCTTAACAGTTGGGACTACAAGCGCACACCACCACATCTGGTTAATTTTTATTTTTTAATTTTTAGTAGAGACAAGGTCTTGCTATGTTGTCCAGGCTGGTCTTGAACTCCTGGGCTCAAGTGATCCTCTGGCTTCAGCCTTCCAAAGTGTTAGGATTACAGAAGTGAGCCACAACACCTGGCCGGAGCCACCATGCCTAACCAGCACTTGAAATAATATAATCATGATGTAATATGCTATTTTCAAATTATTAAAATTATAATAATGATAGCAATTATGGGACAACCAGACATACATACTAGAATTATCCTCCCAGGCAAGTCAAAAATACATAGTATGAGTTTTTCTCACAATGGGATGGAAAGATTCAGTATGTTAGTTTGGGTATTGGGGAAGATGAAGAATCAATTTTGGCCTTCTTGAGTTTTTAAGCCATTCAGCAAAGGAGTTTTCCATGAGTCCACAGATCCAGACCTACTTAATCAAGATCTGCAGTAGGGCTTAGGGACAAAACACCTACATTCTCATACTTTGATTCATCATCTGTGCATTAGTGTCTCAGGGTGTTTGAAAATAGGGCTTAGGTACTATTTGGTCTACCTGCTAAAATGCCATTATAATTACTTAAGAGCAGCCATTTCATTATTTATAACACTAAGAATAATTCTAAATCCTTTCTCCCAGAATTTATTCCCTCTCTCTTTCAAAGAGCTGGGTCTCATTTATAGACAACAGTCTAGAAACATCTGCCCCAATTAAGCTATGCCCATAATTCCATTTCTCACTAGAGTCCCTGGAAAGTAGCAAAGCACCTATATGACATTGAAAAATGAAGTCCTTATTTTATCCTATCATTATTTTAGAATGTGAGTTAAATCATTTTTTACTCTAAATGAACCACCCAAACATTTTTAAGAAAAAAGGCAATTCATATGTTTATATATCCAACTGGGACAGACATTACAATTTACACTATCATTTTGCTGTCACATTGTTTGGAAACATTTTCCAGAGAAGATAACCCCTGAAAACTTTCTGTTTAAACAAATACTAGCAGACCCTCTGCACCTCTATTTATGTTCAAGTTTGCTAAGACTCGGTACAAAGCCATTCTGCTTTTGAACAAAGCACTCATAGAGAACAAGTACTTTCCATAACTTCATCCCCATTCTCAATCATACAGATAATCTGAACAAAATAAAAAGAACTTAAAAATTAGATGCCCAAGCGAGTAGATGATACAAAAGCAGAATACGTTTACAGCAAGATGTTTAATGAGTTGCTTTTTTGTTTTTTTGCAATTAAGATATGAGGTCTCACTAGGTTGCCCAGGCTGGTCTTGAACTTGTGATCTCAAGCTATCCTCCCACCTCAGCCTCCTGAATAGCTAGGATTACAGGCACATGCTACTTCGTCCAGCTGAGTTTGGCAGGTTTAAGTGGGCATAAATAACATCATTCGCATCCGCAATTTTAACTTCTAGGGTTAGCTTTTAGGGTACTCAGAGGAAAAAAGAAAAAATTCCCTGGAAAAAGGGAATTTATTTCCTTTAGTAAAACAAAACACCCTCTGGAAAGAAACCTAGAAAATGAATCCAAGATTAAAAATTAGCATCACGGGTGGGCATGCAAAGCCAGAAAAGGAGACCCATTGACCACAAGCAGCTCAGCCCTAGACTAGCTAAAATACTCCTTACAATGAAGGAAGTAGGAAGAATCACTCTACCCAATTTTAAAGCTCATCATATAACCATAGTAATCAAGACTGTGGTACTGGCAGAGGGAAAGAGAACTAGATCGAGGGAAGAAGAATATAGAACCCAGAAATAGACTTAAAATATGCCCAACTGATAACTGATCAAAGTACAAAAAGCATTCAATGAAGGAAGGATATAGTCTTTCAACAAATAGTGCTAGAGCAAGTGACCATCCACATGCCAAGAAATTAGCATTGACCTGCTTCTCATACCTTACTTTATAAGTCAAGTGTGACTTTCATCTCTCACACAAAATTTACTTAGCATGGATCATGCACTTACGTATGAAACGTAAAACTACACAACTTTTAGGAAAAAAGAAAAAATCCTTAGGATATAGAGCCACAGATAAAGTTACTAGGCATCACACCAAAAGCATGATCCACTCAAGGAAAACTGAATCTAATCAAAATCTAAAACTTTCACTCTGTGAAAGCCCACGTGAAGAGAATGAAAAAGAAAGCTAACAGGCAGAGCACAGAGGATTTTCAGGGCAGTGAAAATACGGTATATGGCAGTGGTCCCCAAGGTTTTTGGCACTAGTGACTAGTTTTTCGTGGAAGATAATTTTTTCACAATGGGGAGATGGGAGGGGGTGGTTTCAGGATGAAACTGCTCCACCTCAGATTATTAGGCATTAGTCAGATTCTCCTAAAGAGTGCACATCCTAGCTCCTCCACATGCACAATTCACAATAAGGTTCACATTTGTATGAAAATCTAATTGCAATGCTGACCTGACAGAAGGCAGAGCTCAGGGAGTAACGCTCACTTAATGCTGTTCACCTCCAGCTGTGCAGCCCAGTTACTAACAGGCCACAGTCACAGCCCAGTTACTAACAGGCCACAGTCCAGTACTAGTACCAGTTGTTGCAGTTGTTTCTTTAAATTTTCCTTTTTCTGGGATAAATGTCCAAGAGTACAATTGTTGGTTGAATATTTAGGGTTTTAAAATTATTATTATTTTTATTTGAGACAGAGTCTGTTGCCCAGGCTGGAATGCAGCAGCGTGATCATAGCTCACTGTAGCCTCAAATTTCTGGGCTCAAGCAATCCTCCTGCCTCAGCCTCCTGAGTAGCTGGGACTACAGGTGTACATCATCCAGTACTGGTCTGTGGTCTGGGGGTTGGGGACCCCTAGTTTATGATATTACAATGTTGGATACATGTCATTATAAATTTATGTATAGAGCTATGTCACCAAGAGGTAGCCCTAACATACACAATGGATTTTGGGTGATAATGATGTGTCAGTGCAGGTTTGCCAACCGTAATGAAAGCATCACTCTAATGAGGGATGTTGATAACGGGGGCTGTGCACGTATGGGGGCAGGGAGTATATGGGACAACTACAGACATGTCTCTCAATTTTGCTGTGAACCTAAAACTGCCCTAAAAAAATAATAAAATCTTAAAAGAAAAACATAAGACAAGCTATAGGCTGAGAGAAAATATGTGCAAATCACATAGGTGACAAAGAACAAGTATCTAGGACATATAAAGAATTATCCAAAGTCAACATTGAGAAAAGAAACAATCAAATTAGAAAATGGGCAAAAGATCTGAAAAGACAACTGACTGAATAGGATATATATATGGCAAGCACATGAAAAGATGCTCAACATCATTCGGCATTAGGAAAATGCAAATTTAAACCACGATGAGAGCATTTCACACCTATCAGAATGGATGAAATGAAAATAGTGATGCCACAAAATGCCAGCAAGGATGTGAAAAATCTGGATTACACTCATATACTGCTGGTGAGATGTAAAATAATATAGCTACATAAGAAAACTCATACTTATGTAACTACAACACTTTGGGAGGCCAAGGAAGGAGAATCACTTGAGCCCAGGAGTTTGAGACCAGCATGGGCAACTAGAGAGATCCCATCTCTACAAAAAAAAAATTTTTTAAATTATCCAGGATGGATGGCATACACCTGTAGTACCAGCTACTCAGGAGGCTGAGGCAGGAGGATTGCTTGAGCCCCAAAATTTAAGGCTACAGTGAGCTATAATCACACCTCTACATTCCAGCCTGGGCAACAGAGACTCTGTCTCAAATAAAAACAAAAATAAACCCTACATATTCAACCAACAATTGTATTCTTGGACATTCTTCCCAGAAAAAGGAAAATTTAAATTAAAAAAAGAACTACAACCACCACCTGTATGCAAGTGCTCACAACAGCTTTATCCGTAATAGCTAAAAACTAGAATCAGCCAAGATGTCCTTCAACAACAGGTAAGTGGTAGAACTGTGGAATACATAGATCATTAAATACTACTCAGCAATAAAAATTATATATTCCATTAATATAAAATGTCTGAAATGACCAAGTTCCAGAAATTGAAGACAGATTTGTGCTTGTCAGGAGTTTGAAAGTGGCCAGCGGAGAGATGCGTGCAGCTATAAAAGGGATCTTGGTGGTATTAGCACTGTTCAGTATCTTGACTGTGGTGGTAGATACACGAACCTACATGCATGATAAAATTGCATACATCTAAATACATACATACGCACAGATGCATATAAGCAAAACTGGCGAAATCTGACTACACTTGTTAGGATTTTTTTGTTTTTGTTTTTTGAGAAAGAGTCCCCTGTCACCCAGGCAAGAGTACAGTGATGCGATCTCATCTCATTGTAGTCTCAACCTCCCAAGCTCAAGCAATCCACTGACCTCAGCTTCTCAAGTATTCGGGACCACAAGTGCACACTACCACACCTGGCTAATTTTTTTGTATTTTTTAGTAGAGATGGGGTTTTGCTGTGTTGCTCAGGCTGGTCTCGAGTTCCTGGGCTGAAGTAATCCACCAGCCTCAGCCTTACACAGTACTAGGATTACAAGCATGAACCATCATGCTCGAGCTGGTAGGCTATATTAAAGTCAATATCCTGACTGCAATATTATACCATAGTTTTAGAAAATTAACCACTGGAGGAAACCAAGCTAAGTGTAGAAGGGTTCTCATGGTATTATTTCACAAAACTGCATATGAATCCACATTACCTCAAAATTTTCCATTAATAACAAGTGCAGAAAATGAGTATCATTAAGACGCACACTTCATAACAGAAGTGAAAATACCAGCATACAAAAGTAGTGACACTATTCTAATTTTGTTAAAATGTGAGCACATGCTTATATATTTCTTCATTAAAAAAAAAAGATTAGAAGAAAAATCTGGTTAATAGTTGTCATTTCTGGGTGGTAGTATTACACATATGCTTATTTACATTTTAACTTTTTCCTCAAATTTTAAATTTATTTTTCAAACAGTCTCTAATGAATATATCATTTTCATATTAGTGTTACAAAAATGCTTGATATCAAAAGCAGAAAAATTCACCTCATATATATTTGGAATTACACACAATGCCAAAGAGCGTTGCTTGTCCGGAGACTAAAATGTTTTCAGTTAAGAGACTATCTGAGGTGATCATGTGAATTTAGAAGTAGCAAATAAATACATCCTTCAATTCAACTAACAAAACTCACCCTACATATTGCTATTTTCATTCGATCATTTCCATCAGTTTCTGTTTTGGTAAAAATAAGGTTTTCAAGAAAACTACAAAGTACAAATGAACTTCAGAGGATTATGTTGCTCTGAATAACTGCTTTCTCGCCTTTCCAGTGCTGGAAGAATGCCAGTGGTCTCTGACACTCAAGGGCTACTGAGAGAGACAGAAATTAACCTGGAAAAACACAATTCAGTCTGTGCTTAATAAGAAGTTAGACAATTTTTTTTTCCCCAAAATAATATCCATTTGCTGAAGATTCTTCACAGGCCTCCACTTAACACTCTCTTACAGCACAGTGCAAAACAAATCTGTCAGCTGCAAATATGGCCATAGAAACTTTTTCACCAATTACTAGGGAAACAAAGTGAACAGCAGAGAAAACACCTCCGGAAAGACTGTACGGCTCTGCGCTCATGTTGTGTGCAGTAACTCTGGCTCTCTACTTGATTTTCTTTGGCCCCCGGCTCATGGGACAATTTGCTTGAACAAACTAGGAGCAGTCACACCTCTGAGTCATCTTATGGCCTGTTCCTTCACTGGCCTCTGGGTTCGGGGGTTCTCTACAGATGGTATCTCTCCTATGGGCACTTTGGAAATCCGTAGGGGTGTTTTCTAATCACAGAGAGGCAGGGGATTATGGCAGCAACTGGAAGCCAAAACTGGGATTTGGTAGGCAGAATCTCTCAATGAATTGTGCTATGGCATGCGTGACTTCTGACTGTCTCCATGGACAGTAAAGGAAATGCCAAGCATCTGAGCCAAAAATGTTCCTTCATTTCACATAAAAATAAACGCACAGTATATTTTTTATAGTTTTAATACACACCACATGCTAAACCATGCAGATTTAGAGGAAACTGCTACTTTGTTTTCTTTGTAACCTTACTAAGGGTTATCATTTCAGAATATTGAATCACCAACAGCAAGGTCATTTCTGGTTTACGGTAGCCCATTTGATGCATCTGTAGCAATAACTTTTATAGCTGAAACATTCACCGTGATTCTATGTATAGGTGCAAGCATCTGACTACTTCATTAAGTCCTAAAAAGTCTTGCTATTCAAAATGTGGTCGCAGAACAGCAGTACTGACATCACTTGGGAGTTGACTAGAAATGAAGAATCTCCAGGCATAGTGGCATGCACCTGAAATCCAAGCTACCTTGAGAGGCTGAGGCAAGAGGATTGCATGGGCCCCGGAGTTTAAGACCAGCCTGAATAACACAGCAAGACCCTGTCTCAAGATGGTAAAAGGGAAAAGGGTAGAGGGGAGGTAGGGAGGGGTGATTGATGTGGTCTCCATTGTTTGGGATTTAAGGCACCGTGAAAGGTTACAAAGGTCGTGGTTGTGGTGGACACTTTGTTCTTCAGAAGAGACTCAGGAGGAGAGTTCAGGCCCTTTGTACCATGTATCCCATTTGATTCCTATTTGTGTGAAATAGCTTTCCCTTGGATCAAGCCAACATCTGATGCAACTTCCTTCAGTGAGGCCTTGCTGAAGAGAAATCAGAACCCAGCTCCTGATTCTGCTGAGCAGGCCTCTCACCTTCCCCTGGCAACAAAAATAAACAACGTGGTTGACAATTTAAGTGTGGCTCCAGGGACATGTGAAGTGCAAATTGAAGAAGTTGGATGCGTGGGCTCCTATAAAGAGAGAACAATCGCTACAGGCCACAATGCAGCTGCCCCTTTGGTAATACGAAAGATTCTGCCAACATTAGAAGCTGTTACCGTCCTGGGAAAAAAAGTCGTGGGACGCCTGAGAGCACAGGATCCTTCTGAAGTGTTGTTGTTTGTTTTTTTTTGTTTTTTTTTTTTTTTTTTTGAGACGGAATTTCGCTCTTGTTACCCAGACTGGAGTGCAATGGCACAATTTCGGCTCACCGCAACCTCCGCCTCCTGGGTTCAAGCAATTTTCCTGCCTCAGCCTCCCGAGTAGCTAGGACTACAGGCACGCGCCACCATGCTCAGCTAATTTTTGTATTTTTTAGTAGAGATGGGGTTTCACCATGTTGACCAGGATGGTCTCGATCTCTTGACCTCATGATCCACCTGCCTCGGCCTCCCAAAGTGCTAGGATTATAGGTGTGAGCCACCACACCCGGCCCCTTCTGGTCAGCCACGCTGACCAACAAAACTGGCTTTGAAATCAGTTCTTCTGATGCTACAGTAAAGATTCTCATCACAACAGTGCCACCCAATCTTCCAAAACTGGACCCAGAACTCCATGTGGATATCAAGGTATTGCACAGTGCCTTAGCAGCCATCCAACATGCCCACTGGTTCAAGGAAAATGCTTCCCAGTCCACAAAGTTCTCATCAGACTACTGAAGGACTTCAGGATTCTATTCCCTGGCTTTGAGCCTCTCACACCCTGGATCCTAGACCTACTAGGTCATAATGCTGTGATAATCCCAACAGACAGCCTTTGGCCCTAAACATTGCACACAGGTGTTGTTTGCAGATTCTGGCTGCAGGACTGTTCCTGCCAGAGTCCATGGGTATCAGTGACCTCTATGACAGTGGCGACTTCAGAGGACACACAGTCATGACCCTATGACAGTAGGACACAGTTGGCTATACAGCTCAGACTCTGGTCCTAATCCTTTCGCATGGTGGCTTTAGAAGATCCTTGGCTAGGAGGGTGATGCCAACCATCTTGCTTCTGAAATATCTACCTGGGATGGAGTGATAGTAACACATTCAGAAAAGGCTTAGAGAGGCCACCTGAGACAAAGGAAAGAGAGGAAGAAGAGAAGACAGAGAACCACCTCAAGGAGAGAAAGAAGAAAGCATGGAAACTCAAGAGTGACCTTCCTTTCACTCTCTTTCCTACCCAAGGGGGAAGAAGGGAGCTTAAGTTAGCTGCTACTGGGCTTTACATGGTGGCAGACGTTTCCATGGGGTAGAGAAGATAGCAGGAAGGGAAATAAACTCTATAGAAGTGTCAATCCACTGGGTTTTGATATTGGCTTAGCAGCCAATATCAAATGTTGGTATCCTCCTTCATTACACATGGATGGCACTATGATCTATGCTATCCATCTATAATGAAGAGGATACCAACATATTTTCCTAATATTCTAAATCCCCACCTCCTGAAAACCCCTCTCTTAACTAACACTTTGGTGTTGAAATGTTGTGAACTGTTAAGTGTGTAGAAGTTTTTTTTCTAAAAAATACTTCCAGTGGGGAGAGGGGAAAGACAGAAAGAAATGCAGAATCTCAGGCCCCCACATTGGAGCTGCTGAATCAGAATCTGCATTTTAACAAGATCCCCAGGAAAAGCTCAGTTCTAGTGAACTTGCACCCAAGAATGTATTACACATACTGCAATACACATCATTTATTATAAGTTACTTTCCTTTCATTTTTACTTTCTATAGACACTAGTTGAGTTACTATATAATTTCTTAAATTAGGTATACTAATAGGATGCATTATCTATTCATCTCCTATTAGGATAATAAAGGGAACACATTAAAAAACATTTGTTACAAATCAGAAAGGCACTGACTTCAGAACTAGTGAGTAAGAAACTATCGACACTGTCAGCTCTGTACCTTTCTTTTTCTATACTATCGGTAGCTCTGGAAAAACAGGCTGCAAGAGAAGCAAATGTAAATTTTCCTCGACTATGATTTTTGTGCCCCAAATTGTCCTCACTGAGGCAATGTGATGTTAGGTCACTAAAATGTGGCACCTAATGCAACTTGACACTCACAAATGGAAACATCTGGAAACACATAATCCCTCTTCAGATATCAATGTCTTCAACAGAAAACAAATGTTCCAGGAGCACTTGCCTTGAACAGTCTTTTTACTTGATAAAGCATTCCACCTTACTGCCTCTCACAAGGAAATATGCCTCTGCTTTTATCAGATAAAGTTTTGTTTTGAACCAAAATAAAAATAAGATTGGATTTTCCCAGGATACAATAAAACAGACCTGGGTTCCATGTTCCTAACTGTCCAATTCTACCACAGTGTCCCACCAGTAGTTCAAATGCATCTCACCTTCAAATTCACACTCAGCATCTTCTTTCCCAAATCTACATTTTGTCCTTTGCTACCTATTTCAGTTAATGATCCAAAGTAAATAAAAATTAAAAAAAAAAACCAATCTCCCAGTTCTACAATAATAAAATATCCTTCAGAATTAACCATGTGCCAGGTCACAGTGACACCAAGACAAAAGACACATCATCCCCCTTGTAGAGAAGCCCACAGAACAAGGAAAACTCCTGATCTGGTTATAGTTACACAGTCTGGAATATTTAAAGTTGTCTTAAAATCCTCCCTCTCAATTGCTTCCCATAGTGAAATGTCAGGACCTGTTAACTTTATTTTTGTGCCAAATGTCCATTACTCACTCCATCAGCACCTAGTCATCTAACTAACCTAATTAGCTGCAGCTTAACTAAATAGAAGGTCAATTAACTGAAATCTTTTTAATTCAACTTGCAGAAAAAAAAGGTTTTTTACAAGCCAGCAAGCTAAGAGTAAGTATATGAGATACCTGTCATTTTTACCCACTAGGCTTACATTTCTGCTGCTTCTGGCTGCAGTGCCTCTATTTTCTTCTGGGGATCTGTATCTCATGCCCCTTCCCTGGCTCAGCATATGTTGTTTCACTGAGATTGACTCTACTCCTTGGCATAAGAGCTATACACAATCCAGCTTCACCTACCAAGCAATAGGAGGGGTTGGAAGGAAAAGACTCACTGGGCCCAAAGCAGCCAATGAGATTTAAATCAGGGACTTTGTCAGAAGGATAGAAAATAAAGGTTTAATTTCCACTGCAAATGTAGAGTAGACTACATGAAGTCTATCTGCTTACACAGTCAAATATATTCATTGAGAATCAAATGAATACAGAGGAAGAGAAAAACCAAGAGACAGAGAAGGGCTGAGACCTGGTGACACACTCTTAGCTTAAAAACCCTCTCCTGACACACTGTCACACTGTTACTGCTGTAGCCAGTTGGAGTTGGCTTTCTGACACTTTCAAAGAAAAGTCTTAACAGAAATGTTTTAAAATGCTTTTTTAAAAAAATTGCTAAATTTTGAAAAACGTAACTAGATATCAAACTTTTTTTTTTTTTTTTTTTTTTTTTTGGAGACAGAGTCTTACTCTGTCACTCAAGCTGGAGTGCAGTGTCACAATCTCAGTTCCCTACAACCTCCACCTCCTGGGTTCAAGTGATTCTCAGGCCTCAGTCTCCTGAGTAGCTAGGACTACAGGTGCATGCCACCATGCCCAGCTCATTTTTTGTATTTTTCTTTTTCTTTTTTTTTAAGTAGTGACAGAGTTTCACCATGTTGGCCAGGCTGGTCACAAACTCCTGACCTCAAGTGATTGCCCTGCCTCAGCCTCCCAAAGTGCTGGGATTATAGGCATGAGCTACCATGCCCAGCCTAGATCTAAAACATTTTAACCACTCTAACAGTCTATGTTAAAAATTGATATTTGGAATGATGCCTACAAAATATCATGATATAATACTATGATATATCAGCAGTAAAAGAAATTCTGATCAATATGCCCCACTTACCAAACTAGCAAAATGTGCACCTAATTTTAGACTGTCCAGAGTGACCATCCTGAGAGTGTTCCTTAGGACACTGTGCCTTAAGAAAAAAGTGGTTTCAGAGCAAACGCATGTGGCAAAGTCTGCATACCACAGCCCCCTCTTGGAAAGTCAAAATGTATGAAAGTAATAGCAAAAAACGCAATTACTTTTGTACCAATCTAAATATGTTAACACATTACGGGCTCTGTAACGTTCTGCACTGAGAAATCTGTTATATTATTTTATTTTTATTTATTTTCAGCCAGTGTAAACTTTAAGCAGAACATTACGTCCATGAGAACACTGAACTCAAAGGCCCACCAGCTCCATCTTAAACAAACTCCTATTATTGTTCTCTCTAGTTGACTGCTGTATTGAGAAAAATGTAAAACCCTTGAATTTCCAAATCTAACAGAATTTAAATCTCACTACCTCAGCATATCCCAAAAGAATATAGTTCCAGAAGTTATACTGTCAGCATCATAGTACGTTTACCAATTTTATATTTGAGACTGCAGTGGGTACTTCTGTTTACATCTGAGCAAGATGAAAAAGGTATGCCTAACTGGACTGAAATCATTCCAGGAAAATAAGTGCTTAAACCAGTTCCAACCTAATTAGCGTCTCAAAAAGCTAAAATCCTGCTTTATGCAACCAAATAGCCATTATTAAATCAAAATCAAAAGTGCTGCAGTTCAGAACATAACAAAATTCAAGTTGGAGCTAATTACTCCAGAGTTGAAATTTAAATATTCTGTATTTGTGATTTAATTACACAACTAATCATACTTGAGCTGAATCAAGTATACGTGTATAGGTATATGAGACTTTTAAAAAAAAAGTGATCTGGACATTCCTAGATCAGATGTTCTGACAGGTATAGTCAAACATAGAACTCAAGGAATAAGCATCATTGAGAACTCTCAATGTTAGAACATGCAATACAAATCCATGTTTTAAATGTTTCAATGGTCAACAAAGATATCATTTATTCATTTATTCATTCTTGCTTGTTTCCACACATGAATTAATTCATTTAGCAGATATTTACTGATGGCATACTCTGGGTTAAGAACTATATTAGGTGATGGGGACAGAGCATCCCCTCATGCTATGGGTGAAACTGTGCCTCCCCACCAACCAAACTCGTATGTTGAAGTCCTAGCCCCGAGTCCCTCACAAAAACACTATGGTGGCCTTGACTCACCCTACATAATAGTTTTATACAATTCATATATCCCTGTGAGATAGTTAGTGCCATCATCAACGTCATCAACACCACCAATCCCATTTTGTCGATAAGGAGGCTGCTATGGTTTGAATGTATCCCAAAAGTTCACGCATTGGAATCTTATCCCACAGTGTAGCTGTGTTGAAAGGTGGGACTTTTGGCAACTGATTGGGTCATGAGGGCTCTGTCCAAATGAATGAATGAATGAATGAATGAGTCATGGAGGGAGTGGATTAGTTGTCATGAGACTGAGTCTGTTATAAAACCCAGTTTGGCTGTCTCTTGTGAGCCCCCTTGCCATGTTATGTCCTGTCCTACAAGACAGTCCTCACAAGCAAGAAGGTATTCATCAAATGTGGCCCTAGACCTTGGCCTTCCCAACCTCCAGAATTGTAAGAATTTTTTTCTTTCTTTTTTTTTTTTTTTTTTGAGATAGGTTCTCACTATGTTATCCAGACTGGATTATAAAGGCACAATCATGGCTCACAACCTTGACCTCCTGGGCTTAAGTGATCCTCCCACCTCAGCCTCTTGAGTAGCTGGGACCATAGGCATGAGCTACCACACCTGGTTTATTTTTATTTTAAAAAAAAATTTTTATATAGATGGAGTCTCCCTGTGTTGCCCAGACTTGTCTTGAACGCCTCTGTTCAAGAAATCCTCCCGCCTCAGCCTTCCAAAGTGCTGGGATTATAGGTATGAATCACTGCGCCTGGCCACATAATAAATTTCTTGTCTTTATAAATTCCCCAGTCTCAGGGATTCAGTTATAGCAACAGAAAACAGACTAAGAGGCTAAAACTCGAAAAGGTTGAAAAACTTTCCTAAGATCATGTAACCTTTAAATGCAGAGCTAGGACTTGGCCCCTGGTCTACATGGCCCCTGGTCCACATTGCCTACAACTAAGTTCCAAGGCAATGGAGCATGAAATATAGCACAAGAATTGACCATGTTTCTAAGAAAGCCAAGCGAGATTCTAAAGACACTAGAAACTTGAAGAAGTGAGGGAAATGTCCACAAGCATAATTTCCTGGAGGAGCTTTAATGCCTTATTTGAAATGTCTACTGTCCTCTCACCAAAGAGGAATACAGGTTAGCCTCTTTGGAGAGACCAAAGGTGGCCTGATCCAAGAAGACCAGCAGATCTTAATTTTGACAGGGTATCCACATTCAGAACTTTTTTCCTTTTTTGGGGGGCAGGTGGGGGGAGATGGAGTCTTGCTCTTTCGCCCAGGCTGGAGTACAGTGGTATGATCTTGGCTCACTGCCAGCTCTACTTCATGGGTTCAAGCGATTCTCCTGCCTCAGTCTCCTGAGCAGCTAGGATTACAGGGGCACACCATCATGCTGGTTGAATTTTTAATTTTAGTAGAGATGGGGTTTTACCATGTTGGCCAAGCTGGTCTCAAACTCCTGACCTCAGGTGATCCACCCACCTCTGCCTCCCAAAGTACCGGGATTACAGGCATGAGCCACCATGCCTGGTCCAGAATACTTTCTTAAAGGAAGACCAAACAAACAAAAAAAAATGAGTAAAAGATAAAAACGGATACGCTTTTTTAATCAGCAGAAAATCAGTATGATAAAAATTGGGACTGTAAAATGGAGCCAGATAAACTAAACAAACAGAAAACAAGAGGCACTGAGAATCAGACTTCCTCCTTCTGGAATATACTCAAACTCCTTAAAAAAAAAAAAGTTCTATCTAAGCCATAGCAGCTGTGGTTATTACTTACACATAAACACTTAATATATGTCACATATTGCACTAAGCAGTGTGCCTCGGGCAAATCACTTAAACCATGGTTTCCATGCCATGGTTTAATCTATAGGCACAGATTCAACTCCACCTGTCTATTGTGGGAACTGACTGAAATGTTGTACATGATGCGCTTTGGAATATGCCTGGCAGGTAGTAAGTGCTAAAAATATATGAACTGTTCTCATCACCGCCACCCGGGGTTCAACCTTCTAAGGAAGATTTCATCAACTCCATTTTTCAGATGAGTAAACCAAGCCTTAATAAGCCATCCTCAGGGGTCAGAGAACAAAAAGGACTTAATCAGGACAGTTCTGGCAGCACCAACAGTTGATTCTGGCTGAGCCTCCAGCTCATCTCCAGCCATACCTGGAAATAGCTACAGTATGCTGCAAATAGCAGGTGCCCAGGTATTTCCCCCTAATACGTACTCCTGTGACTAACCCCTGAGCTGCGCTACTCAAAGCAAGGTCCTCTAATGCAAAATAAAACAAATGTACTAAAAGGCAGAAATCTATTAATTACAACCAAAGACTTCCATAATAAAATACTGCAATTACTACTCACTACCTGGCTGGCTGTCTCTTTGAATGGGCTGAGATAATTGGTTTTCTCTATATTTATTTTTCCTACTGAATTACTTTTTTTATGTATATGTATTAGCCACTACCACATTCAGGTACAAAATGTGAAATTTCTTTTGTATGTAAGGCTTCTCATGCTCAAGGGACTATTTAGTAAATTAGATGGACATTTATTACCAAAAATTATGCAGGCAGGAAAGGGAAGAAGGTCCCCAAATTAATAATCTTATTAATATCCAAATGTCAAGTGAAATCCATTCTCCTGTATTCCCCTGAACAATTCACTTCAATAGAGATAACTGATGAGGTGAAAAAAGAGGGTCAGAACGAACTGAATTCAAGGAAGAAAGACAAAAATGAGACAATGAGTACAGGAGAAGAGATGTATTTTAGGTGGGAGACTATTGAGATAAAGTTCAGGCCTGATTTAGGCATCATCCCCATTAAATAATGCAAATGTTGCCCATCTTGTACCAGGGAGCTAAGACTTGCAGAGCTCACTTTATGGAAGCAGACAATAAGGAGACATGTGAACCAAGGGAAAACAGATGGTGGTCCTGGATATCCTCCCCTTCATTCCTCCTAGCTGCAGGGACCCTGGACCTTGTACTTACTCCCTCTGCTTAGACTGCCTGTCCCCTGTTCTTGAAAGGGTCAACTCCTTATTTTCCAGGTCTTAATCACACTTTTACTTCCCAGAACATATGATCTGAAATCATCAAGTTCATTCATTCATGGACTTACTTTTTTTATGCTCAATAGGTATTGTTGAGGGATAACTGAACCTACAGTAGATGCTTCGACCTCTTTTAAGGAGAGATAAGGCAATGGAAAGCTATTTGATATTTGAATTGGGCTGGGTATGGTGGCTCATGCCTGTAATCCCAGCACTTTGGGAGGCTGAGGGGGGCGGATCACAAGTTCAGGAGTTCGAGACCACCCTGGTCAATATGGTGAAACCCTGTCTCTACTAAAAGTAAAAAAAATTAGCTGGGCGTGGTAGCGGGCGCCTGTAGTCCCAGCTCCTCAGGAGGCTGAGGCAGGAGAATCTCCTGAACCCGGGAGCCAGAGGTTGCAGTGAGCCAAGATCACGCCACTGCACTCCAGCTTGGCGACAGACCAGATTCTGTATCCAAAAAAAAAAAAGATATTTAATTGTTGGAAAAGGAATAAAAAGATTTCATTTACTGTCCAGATTCCAAGGGCCCTCAGTTTCAGCTGCAGGGTGTGTTGGGAAGTTGTCCTGATCAACATCCAGGCCACCAGGAAAGGCTTCTGTGGTTGATTTGTGATGTCTGCCGTGAGTGTAGCCACCAATATGAGTGCTTTACTCGCTCTTTACTCATGGTATATCACCTGTGATGCTTTCCTGGTTGCTACCCTCCACAAGCAGCCAGAATGACCCTCCCAAAAGTAAAGCAGATACTATCACAGCAGTTCTCAAAACCGTCTAACAGCTCCTCTTTTCACTTAAGATAAAATCCAATGGCCAGTCATCATCCACTTCCCTTTCCACCAAAGGGGTTCCAGCTTGACTGGCATCTTTGCTAGTCTTCAAATACAGTGAGCGCATTCCTATCTTAGAAGCATCTTCCTCCATCAAAAACATTCTCCTCCCATAAGTTTCTGCAGGTACCTATTCAACTCTCACTTTATCAAGGAGGCCTTCCCTCTTCACCCTATGTAAAGAAATCCTCCGTTTCCATCACTTTCTGCCATTTTATCCAGCTTTAGTCTTCTTTATAACACCTTCCACTTGAGATACATTTTTTGACAATGTGTTTCTTCTATTCACCCTTTGTAGCCCCCATCTAATACCTAAACTCCATTAGGAGAAGAATTTTATCCTTTATATTCATGGAGCATCTCTAACAGAACAGTACTTGATACATAAGGAGTCCCCAGTAAATATCTGTTGAATGAATAAATAAACGTATCCACACGTATAATTAAAATGATTAAAGCCATTTTCATCTAAAGAATAGCTTAACTGCCTATGAAAATACATGTCCATGAGCTTCATGTTTTGTTTCCCTCCTGCCAGATACCAGAAACAGAATTTCCTAACATTTGTAGCAAAAAAACAAATAAAAATACACATTTGGATTTTCAACAAAAATTAATAATCTCACCATAACATACATATAATAAAGAAACAAGAATAGGGGAAAAGCCAAACCCTTATAAATTTTCCCTAAAGCAGTGGTTCTCATAATGTGATCCCCAGACTCAGCATCAGAAGCCCCAAGCACTTGCTGGAAACACAAATTCTTAGGCCTTGCCTCAGACCTACTGAATCAAAAACTCTGAAGGCAGGGCCCCAGAATTCTTTGTCTTCACTAACCCTCCAAAGCACACTCAGGTTTGAAAACTACTCCCCTGAAGAAAAACGTGAGATTTTAGAAACTGATTTTTAACTACATACAATTTTGATATTTTTGTTTGTACATTACATATATGACATTCCTTATAAGACGGTTGAGATAGCCTCTAAATAATAAATAGCAAATTTCATACTATCATTTAACCAAATTATAATTTTGAATAGTAATCATACATGAATTGATCTAATGTTGTAAATATTTTCCTAAAATCAAGCTTTGTATTCCAAGGCTGCCCTGAATCTACTTATAAATAAAACTGAACAACCACATCTGATTTCATCCTAATGTTGTGATTTTTTTTAAGGTAACAGTTCTGATAATTAGTAGGGATCAACAAATTACAAAATGATTGTAACACATTGTATAAGAAACCCTTGAAGGACAGAAAATGTGAATCTCTAAAAGCCTCACATCCAAAAATTTCACCAAACATCTTTACCTGAAGCTGTTTCTTTAATTGCTTCTAACGAAGTTGATGCATGTGTTAATTAAATATTAAGTGCAAATGTGAGTACTTGTAAGAGAAAGCACAGCTCTTCAGGTCACCCAAATACTCCTTACCCCCTCCAATCCTTTAGAACAGGAGGGCTGGGATCCCCAAATCACGCTTATTCAACAGCCCTTTCTTAACACACTGGGGCTGCCATCAAGGGGCTCATTACCAACGTGGAGACACAAAAATTATGCCCAAAATATGGCTTAAGGGAAGTTTCTAAAAACAGGTTTACCAATATTAATTGCTGGTCTTACACTAAGTGCTATTCACATATTATTTAATTTTCACAATAGCTCTCTGAGGTTTTCATGTATCTCCAAGTTTACTAATGAAAAAAATTGACGTATCAATAGATTATCTAAAATTGCACAATTCATAAAAGCTCAAACTTGATTCCAAGTAGCTTTTTTTTAATTTTTTTTTTTTTTTTTTTTTTTTTTTTTGAGACAGAGTCTCGCTCTTGTCACCCAGGCTAGAGTGCAATGGCACAATCTCGGCTCACTGCAAACTTCACCTCCCAGGTTCAAGGGATTCTCCTGCTTCAGCCTCCCGAGTAGCTGGGATTACAGGCATGCACCACCACACCCGGCTAATTTTTGTATTTTTAATAGAGATAAGGTTTTGCCACGTTGGCCAGGCTGGTCTCGAACCCCTGACCTCAAGAGATCTGCCTGCCTCAACCTCCCAAAGTGCTAGGATTACAGGTGTGAGCCACCGCACCCGGCCCCAAGTAGTTTTTAATGCAAGGTTCACTTTTTTTTTCCTATCACACATATGGCTCCCTTGAGCTTCCAAAAGACCCCAAATAAAGGCACTTTTACCATAGGACTGAGAAAGATGTGACTAGGAAGGGCTTGAATAAGAACTTCATTTGCCAAGAAACGGTCTCTGGTGGACTCTGATTTTTCCCTTTTTTCTTCCTTGATTCTCAGATTCACAGCTGTACATTTCTAACAAAAAGATATATGAATCAGAGACAGCCAATATGAGCAAAAGAATAAAATAGAGGGGAAAATAGTAAGAAATGGCTGTACTGGTAGCCGTGATAAAATTTTAATTTGAACATTTTCTGAGAACAGATTTCAGCTTATCAAGCACTATGCAAATTATATGCAAATCCCACACAATGCCTGCATGTATTTCCCAACGCTTGTTTTTTTTTTTTTTTTTTTTTTTTTTTTTCTTCTCTCCCTAGGATGTGGCCCTTAGGAAATCTACCCCCTTGGCTCAGCACTCTGGATGGAACATTTGCTCTACTGGAAATGACAAATCTGAAGAAGATTTCTGATCAGTATTCGGTACCTATGTTTAGGAGCAAGCTCACTGGTCCGCTATAATAGCAGCATTCAATCCAAATGTCAAGAGGAATTTATATACATATATTTTTTAAGTGTCAGTTTATAAGGCCTCAGCCTAGTTACAGGCGATCTTTAGCCAACATGCTTCTTTTAAAATCAACGCACAAACACAACAAACCACCTCTTGGATGTAGTCATTAGGCAAAAAGAGTTTCCAAAGTGGAACACAATACTGCCATAACCTTTAGGGTCAATGTCGTAATTTACCATAGAACCACGTGAAGGCTACCCCAGGAAACATCTCTCACATTGCAGAGGTGACACACATGGCAGTAAGGTGTAAATTTTACAATATACATGCAGAATCCAGGCCAAAAGCTATTAACTAGTCTTGCTAGCCTCCTCTCACTTCCTAGAATTAATTACCACGTCTCTCCTGCCTTGGCCTTTTTGCTTGTTCTTTAAATGCTCTTGACTCTTCTTCATGCCTTTGTATCCTTCAGGGCTCAGCCTTAAAGTCCCCTTCTCTGAGAGGCCTTCCCTATCTAAAGAAGATAACCCGATTATTTTCTGCCAGACCACCTGTATATGTAATACAATCACTGTTACTTACTTTATTTACTTACTTATCTCCTTCAGGATCTGAACTCCTTGAAAGCAGGGACCTTGTCCATCTTGGCAACCAGGATATCTCTAAAGCCTTAATGCACACTTATCAAATAAATAAGCAGCTCCTCCTTTTTATTTCCACTCCCAAAAGCTCAGGCTCAGCATATGGTAGTGAAAAACTGTCTTCCTTAGATCTCTGAGATGCAGGACTACCTCCTGCTGAGAATGATAGAAGGTACCTGCCTTCATAGAATACTTGCAAGCAGAATCGGGAGCAGAGACACTGAGAGGACGGGCTGGGAGAGACAGCCCACCCTCCACGTTCAGGAGCGCCATGCTGCACTTGACAATCTGCCTCATTTGGCCTTCAAGGCACGATGCGCATCTCCCTACTGTTTTAGCAGGGGGTGGCTGGCTTTCGGATTTTGCTGCTGTTCGTGCTTCCTGACTACTGAACCAGAATATGAGCAAATCTGACAAGTGCCCTAATGTCGAGTGAGTTTAACTAGAGTAATGAACACCACGAGGGCATCTGCTGGACGCAGGAGTAGGGTGTAAGTGGGGACCGATGACTGGCCAGTCAATTATCTATTCAAATGCTAGCAATACTGCCCTGGACAACTTTTCTTCCTGATTAGAATAAAGACCCAATAAAAAACTTGTCTAAGACTATTTAAATATACTTCAGGTGCCCTTTCTTATTTCATTAGATGCACTGCCCTTAGGCGATTCCATCGAAGCCCAAGGCTTCAATTACTCTTTCTCTGCTGATGCATCTTCCAGCCAGGACCTTTCCTCCTGAGCTCCTCCCAGATATCCAGTTGCCTCTTGGACACTGCTACTTGGATATCTTGCAGGCATCTCGGACTCAAAACGAGCGAAACTTACCTAAGGTCACACTGATAGAAAGTGGCAGGCTAATTTATAGTTTAGATGATGCCAAATATACACAGGCTTCCCAGTGTGCCCAGACGCCTCTGCCTCATTGACAAGGATGCCCGTGGGAGACAGGGAGGGAGGGAGCCACTGTACTGACTTGCTTGGGTAAATGAACCTCAGGAAAATGAGTTCTAGATTAGTAATAGCAATGAGGATGTCAATAAAATGCTACCTAACCTCCCACTAACCCTGGGAGTTGTTAACTTCAGTGTTAACTCGGGATTTCTTTGACACAGATGGGCTTAAAGTTGTTTCAAGAAATTCACTTGCTTAGGACTCAGTGAGTTTTTGGGAAGCTGGTACAACCTGAACAACCTTTTTTATTGCTTACTTTGCTTCTTAAGGTTCTCAGTTAATGAAGTAACTCCTAGCACACGGGGTGAGAAGAGGGGAAAGAAGGCAGGGCATCACCAATCCACTATTCACTTTTACTAATCCTCATAGGAAAATACCATCCCACAACATTCTCCAAGTCCAGCTGGCTATCTGTTCTGCCTCATTTCTTCTACATTTTAGTTCACCAACACAAACAGGCTTAGTTTTCCCCAGCCCTGAACAGAGCACTGTCCTCCTTAGGAGACACCTCATTTGCAGTTTGTTTCTAAGCTTCAACTCATTCCAATGTTCTTAGACACAGTTGTTACCAGGTGTCAACTCGGCTGCCATGCCAGGAGGGAGCATCTACCCTTTCCAGGGGGAAGCGCAAATCGGCCTGGCTGTCCTAGATTGCCTCCTTTCCCCATGCTTCCTCAGGGGTTTCTAGACATTACCACTTGCCAGGTTTCTCCTGCCCTTGATCTTCTCTTTCCCTATTATCTCTGTCCAGAGAGATAATTTTGAATTTTCTTCCTCATCTGACTTGGCACCAAGAACTTGCACATTTGAAAAAAGAGTCAATGGGGCTTATGTGGTTTTTTTTTTTTTTAATTTAGGAATGCTATGGTAGTCACTTCAATTTTCTTTTCAACAATCATTTTAATCAGTTCCTGAAAATTTCTGTGCATTCAAGTGCATAACGACATAAAAATTCATTTTTTTTTTTAAAAAAAGGCACAAGTAGCTAACACTTCAGAAATGCGCCTCAGTGGCGAGCTAAATCTATCGCCTCCTTTTCAGTCATCCTCTAGACCCTATCTCATCCCATTTTGCAGTAGATGTGCACTTCTCATATTTACCCACCCTTCCCAATAATCCCTATTTTCCTTTCAGACTCAAGACATGGCTTTCTACTACTGCATAAACTCCTCAGTGGTTTCCCCAAATCCCCAACCAATTAAAAATGGCTCTGCCTGGCTGAATTTCTGGAGATCTTTGCTAAGGTTAAGGATCAGTTACAATTCATCTTACATTACTTTCATACAAATACTAGATAGGACAGAGATGCAGGGAATTTCATAAGATTTTACAAAAACTCTCATTGTCATGGTTTTAAGTCAAGCTATGTTCTTATCAAGGTCTATTTGAAGTAAGAAAAAAAAAACGATGTCTAAGCTTACATTTGGATAATAAAGTGCTATTTTAAGTAATTTAATGTTTTTAGAGTATGTTAGCTTAACTGAGTAGTTTCTCTGCCCTAGAAAATTTCACAAAGCAGTTAGCATTCAGTGGCACACCAAGGCCAGCTATGATGTGCTTCTGGAATTTGCTAAGATCCTAATTAAATACAGAGTAGCTTAGCAAGCCCTCAAGAGGAGCAATACCAACAATATATTATCACTTAAAAAGTAACTGTGAGCGTTCACTGAATTGTATACTTTAAAATGGTTATGTTTGTATTATGTGAATTTTACCACGATTTGTACAAAAAGAAATTGTACAAGGTACAAGTCAGTCTAAACAACTTCTGATGGAAATTCTTCTTTATTCACATGGTGATCAGCCATGACTATCATATTCAATTGCAGAATCCCTAATTTATGACTTTGAATAATTCTCAAAAGCTAAGTCACCATAGATCTTGGACATCTTCATATGCTCCTAGATGATTAGACATTAATGTGTCCCATTCCAAAGACTGAGTTTGGAAAAGGAATTTCAAAATCAAATGACTATTAAACTTTGAGCTCACTAATATGAAACAAACTTCTAAGTCTCTTGTTCAGACAGAGTTAATGTATAAGTTTGGGGTTAATCCTTCCCCTCAACAGAGAATCAAATGGAGTGTTAACATTGATGTTCTTACTGATTGGCAAAAGAAATTCTTATGGTGAAGATATATTTCCTTATCTGCAGTGTATTTCTGAAGATGAAATGTAGTATGACATAAACCCAGTTCTGAGTCAAAGAGTAACAAATCCTTCTCTAAAGTACAAACTAGCTATATTTGTGAGAATATGCCTTTCAGCACTTTCTATTAAACAGCTCAGCAAACTAAATTCTCCAATTAATTATTTTTCTAATCAATGTAAAGAAAACATTAGCAATTTTGCTACATTTTGTCAGGAAAACCACTAGTAGATGGTACACAGGCCAGTTTAAATTTCACTTTGCTTTGCAAATGGGATTTAAAACAAAATAATCTTCATCAAATTGATGCTTCTAACAGGGCCAAAATTTATGTTTTAAAAATGCTCTGAAATAGCAAACCATGGCAACTGTTGACACGAATGAGCTAAATCTGAGCAGAACTCTTAAAAGCCTCCCGGAATATTTAGCAACTATTCCAGAAAGACTAAGGGGCCATACCATAGCCTCTGCCTTCCCTGAAATTACCCAGTCTCCATTCACTGACTTAACAAATGTGCACCAAGCGCCTCCAGGTGCCGAGCACAGTGCTCTGAATGGAAAGTTGTTGAAAATAAGCCAAAGTCCTCTCTCTCAATGAGCTGGCAAATAGCATCACAACAGACTGTGCCAAATAAGGACAGAGGAAGGCTTGAGGTGTTACAAGTCCAGAATATCCTGGAGAGGAGTGAAAGATGAGGAGGATCCAGGCAGGGGAGGAAAAGGGGACGAGATGTTAAGGGGAAATGGAAATGCAAATGTCCTGAGACAAAGCAAGTCTGACAGCATCACTGCCTTCCTGTTGACTACAACATAATGGATGGGTGGGTGGGTGGAGGGAACAGTATGGGATGGAAATGAAAAGGCAAACAGGAACCAGGGACCACAGGACTCTCTTAGCCATGGTAATAAGTTTCAGCATATTATGTTAATTGCAGCAGGAAGACACTGAACGCCTTTATTCAGGATGCTCAATTTGCTTTAAATCCTACTTCTATAATTCCATCTCGCAACACGTAAACAAAAAATGTCCATACCAAAACCACCTGTGGGTTTCATTTATCATTTCAAATGAACCACCGTCTCGGCATTGGCAGTAGGATAAACTAAAGACTTGGCAAAAGATTTCAGGGAATGACAGCTCATTGATCAAACACAAATGTGTTTGCCGTAGTTACTGTAGATGTTGTATAAACTTCTATTCCCAAAGTCTGACCGAACCGTAGATGTAGGCAACTTCTCTTCAATGCTGATTGGCAGGGCTCCTCAAGTGTAACCTAAAAAGTGAATCTGCCATTTCATACTTTCAGATGAAATATTTAATGACTCATATGTTTCAAGGTTGATGCTATACCACATAGAAGCACTTTGTCAAGAATCAAACTATGCAATTGAGGTAGCAAAAGTGCGTGGTGGCTCACGCCTGTAATCCTAACACTTTGGGAGGCCGAGGCAGGCGACTGTTTCAGCCCAGTAGTTTGAGACCATCCTGTGCCACACAATAGGACACTGCCTCTTTTAAAAAAAATTTTAAATAGCCAGGCATGGCTGTGCATGCCTGCAGGCCCAGCTACTTGGGAGGCTGAGATGGGAGGATCGTTTAAGCCCGGGAGATTTAGGCTATAGTAAACCATGATGGGGTCACTGCACACCAAACTTAGTGACAGATTGAGATACTATATCAAAAAAAAAAAAAAAAAAAAAAAAAGATGGCAAAAGAATCCCTAGATAAAAGATAATTATTAAGCTACAAAGAAAACAAGGTATTTCACCAACCATGGATTTCACATTCCCTCTCAAGTTTCTTCCTCAGTGAAACCTTTAAACTATATTGACAGCTGAACCATAGAAAAGCAAGCCAATAAAATTAGGAGGTCGCTAAAAATCCAAACTCATGGCCATGCCAATCCAACCTGGGGCTGTAACTGTGGGAAGAATATAAAACTGGCAGAGACAGTGAGGCATTACTGGATAAAGTATAAATAATTGCACATTAAAAAGCATGTCATCATCAAAGACCATGGAATTGGACACACTTCTATGTATGTCCTATTTACCCCTATAAATCACCCCTCTAAGTATAACCCACTTCCTGGAGTTGAAGAATAATCTTTAGAATCAACCTGACAAAACCAGGTTCAAGACAGCACAGTGATTTACAGACAGGACCCAACCTGGCTTTCCTCTCCTTTTAAAAAAATCAATAGCATTTAAATATGGAAATGAATTGTTAAAAGAATAAAGAGATGGTAGTATAGGCCAAGAGAAGAGGAAGGTCAGCTTTCACTGGGATAAGTATCCTCTGTCCTCTTATGGTTAAAAGTGAAAAGCTCTTCTGTGCCTGAAGAAAGAACAGAATAGGCTCAGAGGAGCAACCGGTGCTTACTTCACTGATGGCGGTACTTACTTCTGAGACCCCTCAGAAATGAAGAAGCAGAGATGGGCTGGGAGATGCCACTGCCTCACTTAACTCAGAATATTTTTCTTTTGAAACTTGAGAGAAAGTGCTCAATTATTTCTTTTGGGGGCAGTCAGGTGGGCAAGTGGGTTATTGGTGGTGGGGAGGAGAGAAAAAAGAAAGGATGAAAAAGTGAGAAAGAGGAAGGGAGGGAAGAAGAGAAGGATGGTAGGAGAGAAAAAAGCAAAGGAAATAAGAGAGAAAGAAAAAAGGGGGAAGGACAGAGAAAGAACAGACAAGAGCTAGCATTATATTTCCTCTGGTGGCTTCCAGAGAGACCTTGCCATTCTTCTCAATTAGCCCTTCCCTTCTTTCTTCTTCTTCTTCAGCAAATTCCAGGACATCTGGGTAGGTGATGGACATGAGGAGATAGGAGAAAAGGTAAATCCACCCAAGCAGGAAGGAGTAATTTCCAACTCTATCACCCATCTCCCAATGCCTCACAAATTCTGTGGCCTTAGGGGGCAAACCTGAGGTTTTGCAAGGGTTAACAGAGGTTTTATAAGGGTTCCAATTTACGTGGACCTCAGAAGAGGGACAAGCCTGCACAGCCCGGCTTTGGCATAATAGAAATTATGCTTAAAGCTAGTCAGTGATTTTCAAGTAAATATGAATATGTATACACTACATCGCTGTTCTTTTTTGGTGACAGAAATGTGCTCAGCATTCACATCACTCTGTCTTGGTTTTTTCCAAGTAATGAAAAGGCGCAAGGAGAAAATGTGCAGCTCAACACATTTCTTAAACCAATCTCCAAAGCAAGGGCAGTCAAGTGGCATGCCAGAAATGAAAACTCGCTATCTCTTTTTTCTTCCAGTCCAATGCTTAGCACACTGGATTACAGAGCCTTCAAAAGTTTTAAGAAAACGTATCTTTGAAGCTGTCTTTTGTCAAGTCTCTGTCATTAAAAGTGAGCTGACTCACCCACCTCTATTAATACTTCAGAGGTCTCTCTTCATCTTTAAGAGACACTGAAAGGGCAAGATTGGAGGACAAAATATTTAAACCTCGTTTAAGAACATCATGAGTGAGTTTTGGGAAAGCAAAGATACAAAATTAGAGACAACAGGAAATGTCAGTGATCTTAACAGCATTTCTTTGCCAACATGAGCTTCTAGCAAGACCAGATGCACTTTGGATCAGTCTTTCCATACTTTATCCATTAGAGATGTCTTTAAGCACACTGACACCCAATTTCATCACCTTCATCAGAATATGAGAAGAGTGCTCATTTCACGTTGCATTTGACAGATTAAAACTTGAAGATATGCTTTTGTCAAGCAATTTGAAAAGAATGTGAGTAGCTCTAATTGACTTACAGAACTAACCTCTACATTAATCAAAACATAAACTATAACTTGTGTAAATCAAATCAAGATTGATACTCTCTTGCCTAGAAGTATCTGGCATGAATTAAGTTATTAGAAACCCTGCATCCAAAGCCAGTGACCTTACAACCAAAGCTCCTCCAAAAAGCTGACTTGGTGAGCAAATAGTGAAATGTGGCACAAAAAGCTTCTGAAAGTTGTCTTGTGTAGACTACCTTGTTATTACAGAAAATATGCTAAGAGGTTACTCCCCAAGATTTCACAAGCCATTTTAGGAATGGTTTTTAAAAGCAAAATACTATAACAAGGCAAAATAGAAGGGAGACAAGGTATCAGTGAAAAGACAAGCTTAAACTAGGTAAGTTTGGAAGATTCTTTATTTGGTGAATCACTTATTAACCTTACATTTCTAAAACACTTAGAAGTCTCTAGATTTGAATTAACATTATTACCTCTATTGAAGCTCATATACTCTACAAGGTAGACAATGCAGATAGATACAATGATTCTCATTTCACACATGAAGAAACTGATTTTCAGAGACTAATTTCCTCAAGATCACACAACAAATCAAGGTAGAAGCAAAACTTGAAGCAATGTCTTCCAGTGTCCAGTTAGCACTTTTCAATCATGCCCTTCTTAACTAAGGGGTCCATTTTGAACATATTCTTTCCCAATGCTCATTGATACAGACTTTCTCCCACTTTCCTACCAATTCTCCTACTGTTCCTTTTTCTCTCTGCTTACTTTCTTTGCTCTGTCCCCTAAATCTAGACCTTCAACTGTTTGCCTTTTCTTTTTATACTCATCCCACTAGATGGTCTCATCCATTTTCGTAGTGTCTATGAAACTGATTCCCAAATCTACTGGTTCCAGTTTACACCTTAAACTCCAATGCTACATGTTCATTCAACAACTAGTCACCTAATGCCAAGTGTGTTCTAGGTACAGTGCTAGCTTTTTATGGATGATGCTACAAACAAGAGAATAAAAGTTTCTGCCTTCATGAAGCCTGCAGTCTGGAAGGGTTGAAATAATGACTAGTTAGAAACAATTACTATAAACTCTATTATGCCAAGGTCAAACAGATAAGGACATCCAGAGGAAATGAAGTCAAAGTTTGGAAGCCAGACTTCTTCGAATAGAGTTTACTTTGGAACTATGTAAATGTTTTATTCTTATGTAAAAAGGTTTTAGATAATTAAACAATATCTAAAAACAGAGTAGCCAAAATAATTTAAAACTCCAAAAGTTGAGTTTATATCCATAACAAGATATAACTACACACCAAAAAAAAAAAAAAAAAACCCTGCAAAAAAATCTTCAGGCAATTCCCCGCTATGAGCTTAGTGTTGTCCCCCCAAAATTCATATGCTGAAATCCTAACCCCTAGTACCTCAGAATGTGGATGTATTTACTTAGGGGCTTTAAAGAAGTTATTAAGGCAAAATGAGGTCATATGGGTGTGCCCTAACCCAATATGATTTGTGTCCTGAGAGAAAGAGGAGGTTAGGACAAGAATGAGCATGTGTACAGCAGAAAGACCACTTGAAGACACTGAGGGACAACAGCAGGAGTCTGTCAGCCAAGGAGTAAGGTCTCAGAAGAAACCAAACCTACTAACACCTTGATCTGGGACTTCTAGCCTCCAGAACTGAGAGAAAACAAAGCTCATCATTTAAGCCACCTTGTTATGGCAGCCCCAGCAAATGAATACAATCCCCATATTGTAGACTCTATGATCATGTCTCCTTCAGGACCCCTTACCACATTGCAATTTATCTTTGATCTGTGTGATTTTGGATTGATATCTATCTCCCAGCCTAAAAACTCCATGAGGACAGAAAGAGAGGATGTTTCTCCAAAGTGCCTAGGAAATGGTTGGCTCTTGTGATGGTTTAAAAACACAGCCTAAAAATTCTATGACACTCCTCCTATTGAAAGGTAGGGTCCATGTGCCCTCTTCTTTAATGTGGGCTCTGAGACTTGACCCACAATGACAGAAGTGATTTTTGCCAGTTTCCAGGTCAAAGGGTTAAGAGACTTCAGTTCCTCTCTCTTAGATACTCAGTCGTGGCGCCCACCCACCATGCTCTGAGGAAATGGGGCCACACGGGGAGGCCATGTGTAGGTTCTGGCTGACGGTCTTCACAGCCAGTCCCAAACAATGCCAGCAACAACTGCCAGACATGTGAGTCAGGAATCCTTCGAGAGGATCCAGCTGCAGCTACCATCTGGCTGCAGCCACATGAGAGACCCCAAGCAAGAAAAAATGAAGCCGTGAGTGATAATAAAACTGTGTTTTGCTTTTGTTGTTGTTGTTGTTTCTGAGACAGTCTCACTCTGTCACCCAGGTTGGAGTGCAGTGGCGTGATCTCGGCTCACCACAACCTCCGCCCCCAGGTTGAAACGAGTCTCATGCCTCAGCCTCCTGAGTAGCTGGGACCACAGACACACACTACCATGCCTAGCTAATTCTTGCATTTTTAGTAGAGACGAGGTTTTCGCCATGTTGGCCAGGCTGGTCTTGAACTCCTGGCCTCAAGTAACCCACCCGCCATGGCCTCCCGAAGAAATTGTTTTAAACCACTATGTTTTGGGGTGATTCGTTATGCAGCAACAGACGATCTGAACAGTACTCTATAAATATTTGCTCAATAAAACACTTTCGAGGATATTTCTACAAATGTTGCCCCTAAATATATTGGAATGTCTCTGCAAATCTTAGCAGGTGACCATCACTCTACCTTTATTCTCTCACTGGTAGGCTCTCCAATTAAATATTCATTCAGGAAAGTCACAGCTAGGAAGGGAATTTTACTGTTCAGTTTTGACCCAAATATAAGCTAATCTTTCAAAATGCAATAAAGACCGAAAGTCCTAAAGAGAGAACAGCTTTCCAGGGCCCATTCCCTCTACTCATGAGTCATTTCTGTCCTTTGTCATTTGCAGCAGACCCTACTGTTTGTGGGCATAAAAGATTCTGGTTGCTTGAGTGACGCAACATCACCCTGTCTTCTGCTTCCTCTCCCTGCCATACCAGTCTTAGCAAAGCTGCAGCCATCACCATGGAAACTAGCCCGGGAAGAAACTCAACATTCTTGGTCAAACCCTCTGTGCTGTCACCCACAGGGAGCTCTGGAAAGAGAGCCTTGTATTTAAGTAAAAATGGTTCTTTCAGATTCTGGGAGGTAACCATTGTTTTCCCCCTATCAAGCTGCAAGAGAGATTTAAAAAAAAAGAAAAGAAAAGAAATTCTTTCATTATGAAGTGCCTTCCAATATAACACTGGCTATCTACCCTGTGGGAACTACTAAAACAAGTCAGACAGAAGCCTAAGCTCCAACAATTTTTGAGCACTGGGCTGATTCTACCAATAACTGAGAAGGGCAGAGAATACATAATAGTTCAGCACAAGGCTTAGGAGCCAGAGACCTCAGTTCAAGTCCTGGCTCCATTACTCAGGACCTGGATAAGTTAATTCATTCATATACGTATTCATTTAATAAGTATTTTGTGTGCACCTACTAGGTCACAGGTACTTTTGTTAAAACACTGAGAAAACAGACATACTTCCTAAACATTTACTGCATGCCTGCCTCATACCACCAGGCACTAATTTAACTGCTGGGAAAACAAAGGCGAACAAAATAAAGTCCTTGAATTTGAAGAGCTTTTACTCCACTGGTCGAAAAAGAGGAATAAAAATTAAAATAAAGTAACATTATTATAAGAACCATGAAGGGGACATACAAAAAGCTCAAACAAAAAATAATAAAAAGTGCCTGACTTTAGAACTGTGGTCAGAGCAGGCAATGTTGTTTGAACTTTGAAGTCTTAGCAGCTCTGTCTGTAAAACAAGCATGCCACTGCATTGGGTTGAGGTAAGGGTTAAAATTAACCCAGGTAAAGCATGTGCACAGTGCTTGCACACAGAGATGTTCAGTAACTGGCAGTTATTGTTTTTATCAATATGACATATGAAAGTACCTTGAATGACTCTCCTAAGGAAAGGCATTCCTCCACGGGCTCTGACCCCTGAATGTTCCTACAAAGAACACTAAGCCCAGAATGCCCTCTGCCTGGACCACTGCTTGGGGTTATATTCGCAGTGAACAGTCTTGAGAGATGAGGTAATGTCTCCATCCAGGAAAGAGCAGGCTTTCAATACAAGAGGCAGATTGCCCCAGCTCAGGGTTTCTCAGCTGCAAAGCAAACTCAGTGTGTACAATCTCCACCTGAGCCCCTTTGAATCACCCTCCTCAGGATTTGGGGAGCATGGGAGGCTACGTAAACACGATGCTCATGCCGCTTGCTGTGCTGTGAGCAATAACAGTCTTTATCTCCTACCCAAAAGTCTCATGTTGGTTGCCAGCATGCATGAAACTGTATAATAGGCTAAATTATTAGCTTGTAAATAGCGTAACAAACCAAAGCCTGATAGTATCTCTTAAGAATCATCAGCGATCCTTAACTTAGCTTTGTACAGATAAATCAAGTCTTCAGTCATTTCTTCCCTGACATCACAGTCTCTTTTAAGGACAACTCTTAGGTGCCATTATCATGAAATGAACACACATACACATACACACACACACACAAACACACACGCACCCCACAACACCAATTAAATCATTTCAAATTTCTGTTTACCATTGCCACCAAGCCTGGCAGTTTCTTCTGTTCCTCACTACAGAAAAAATATTATAGATATTAATGATGGCGTTGTGTTCTCTCAGAAACTCAGAAGGAACAGGGACCATAGACACAGGTTTAGAATCTGCACAAAGGATGGTGACAAACATATAAGATGGGTGGGATGGGGACAGGGGGAGAGATAAAACTGGTGGCGAGGGGAGTATGGCCAAAGAATCAAACAAACGAAACAGGTGGGAAATCTGTAAATGTGGTGTAGTATATAGATTTGCTCTCAAAATGAAGACTTACCTAGAAAGAAAAACGACCTCAGACATTTTAATCACCAATGCTTCACAAAAAGGCATTTCGTCAAGGTTATATCACTTTTATCAGATGGTAAATTGGTGTAACAATTTTCTGCATCCGAGACTAAAGTAAAAAATACACAGACAACAATTATAGTTTTCACAGGTCATAAAGATTTTCTTGGTCCCTTTATATCATGTTCATCCTTCTCTCCAGGCCAGGATTTTAGTTTTTTGTTTTGTTTTGTTTCAAGAATACAGGTGTAAGTTCAACAGGCTAATTCTTCCTATATATGCCAAAAGCTCAGAATTTGAAATGCATTTTTAATTAAGCATACTGCTGGGGGTTTTGAAATTCCAGTTGAAACAGCATTTGTCTATTTCATCTTGTATGCAAAAATCAACACTGCTTTCCTCTCTGATTACCCCTTACTCCTAGGGGTCACGTGCACATTCCAGGGAAGGAAATGGCAGGTACAAAAAGACACGTACACACAAGCACCACCGCTTCAGACACACATTTTGTTTGTTTAAAAAAGAAATCACTTGGGGAGAGGAAGCAGATTTATCACTTCTCTCAGGCGCTCGCCATGCTGTGGAATTATTTCATGTCAAACATAATTGCATCAATGAAATATTTATGTGCACTCATTATATGAAAACACTTCATTTTATAACCAAAAATTTGTGCTGCTTAAGTAAAAAATCAGGGAGAATTTAAGTTGTAGAATTCCTTCTGTTTTGGATTGGTAAATTTGTAAATTTAGTAAACCAAAGCCAAGGCAGCTGCGTATCTCAGTTGAGATGTCCCTTGGAGCAACAGAGGTATTGGAAGTGGTTTGTTAAAGTAGAGCTTTCAAAAAGTTTGTGTTACAATCGAAGGTACATGAGATTCAAGTCTTTCTGTTTTCTAAGGCCTCTGAAAACAAAAAATTAGATTCCAAAAAAGCATTTGCAAAACGAAACCATTCAGGTCCCCTCGGATTGTTTTAAATTAAAGGCATCTTCTCATCCTCAACTTACGGACTGATGTATCAGACACCATCTTCCTAGGATTCTGACATTGTATCATATGCAGGACTAGCCTAAGGATCTGGGATAGTTTCTTCGGACACAGAGGGTGATTGGTGCGGGCACTGTGTGTGCTACAGGGCCAACAGATCGTAATCCCAAAGGGATGTGTGTAATCTCTCTTAGAAAATGCACAGACTTCACAATACACAAGGTTGTAAACATAAATACATTTCATCCTGAGACACTGCTCTGAGAAGAAAAATAAATTCTTCTCCATCTAGGATAGATTTATCAGTCACTCTCCTCAATGTGCAATGCACAAAAAATGAAGGGAAGGAAAAGCAGCAATTAGGCTGACACAAAGGCAGACTATCTTATTTCACAGAGTGGTAGGAACAGTGGGGAGCAGCAATTCCTTTCTTGCTACCTGACTCTAAAATTCCCAGCTCTTTAAAATCACTTAATTGCTTATCTTTGCAGGGAATGTTTACTTCCTTTCTCAGTGTCTTCTCTTCCAAAGCTCTGCGTAACAATTCTTGTGGTAGAGTTTCTAATAACCCAAGATAAAAGGGAAGAATAAACCCTGCATTCAATGAGTACACATGGAGGGCCCATCATGGGCCAGGCTTTGTATTAAGTGCTAGGGGTTTTAAAAAATTCATATATAAACTGCAGCATGAGTTAAAAAGTGGTTTTCCAAACTATGTCACAGTTTATCATGAAATCTTGGTTGCAGAAACTGGAAGTCAAATCAACTTACTCAAGCCAAAAAGAAAAAATACTGGTGAATGCTGTAGGCAGAATAATGGCTCCCCAAATATGTCCTCATCCTGCTCAGCAGAATCTGTGAACATATTCCCTTACATGGCAAAAGAGACTTTGCCAATATGATTAACTAAAGGACCTTGAGATGGAGAGACAACCCTGGGTTTTCTGGATGGGCCAAATCACATGAACCTTTAAAAGAGGAGACCCTTTCTTGGCTTTAGTCAGAGGAATACATATGATAAAGAAGCAGGCTCACTAGATGACAGTGAAAGAAAGTTACTATAGGACAAATAACTGAAAAGTCAAACAGTTGTCTTCAAACCCAATTAGACACAGTTGCTTCAACCAGTGGTTCTCAACTAGGAACAGTTTTGTCCCTTAGGAAATAGGTGGCAATGCCTGAAAACATGTCTGATGATCACAACCAGCAGTGAGGGAATGTGTCACTGGCACCTAGTAGGTAGAGGCCAGAGATGCTACTCAACATCTTGCAATACCTAGACAGTCCCCTATAGCTTCAAGCTCAAAACTTTCCATTCCAGGAATCCCTTCTTAGATAGGTCCGGCAAAAGCCCTTGAGTTAATTCTGATTGGTCCAGCTTAGCTCACCCTCTGATTCCTGAACTAATCACAGTGGCCATGAGGATGGGGCACTACCCTAAGTGCCCAAGCTTGGTCATCTGCCCTCCCTTAAGGCCAAAAGCGGTGAATCAGCTGCAGCTCCACATAAACCTACTGTAATGGCAGAGGGTGGTCACCAAAAGAAAACATAAGAAAGATTTATTTTCTCTCCAAGTTTCTACTACCCTGGTAGATTCTAACATTTTAAAATGTTACTGCTCAGATATTACTATTCAGATATTATTTAAAATGTTACTATTCAGATTTAAAATATTACTACCAACACTCAGGACTTTGAATTGATTGGTCTGTGAATCTAACTCCTGATGAGGTGTTCTACAAGGTCACAGTGACATACAACTGATAGGCTATGTTGTCTGTGGTTAATGTGACATCACGTTGGTCAACACAAACTTTTTTTTTAGAGAAAGCCACGACTGGGCACTCTAACAGCAGAAGTTATGCAATACTGCCAGAAGCATTTTGGCTGGATCTAAGAGATAGCTTCCTAAGATGATGAAACAAAGGTTACTGTGAGAGCTTGTTGCAATTCCCTTCACAGACCACGTTTCCAACACAAGATAGAAATAAACCAATCTTTGAACAGCCATATCAGTAGACATTTGAGAAACAGAAATGACCTTGTTGTGCCCCAGTGCAAATCCTACAACGTTGTACCTTTGCCCTATCTTTTCCAATCTACTTCTATCACACTTCTTTCCTCGGCAAATCACAGGCGGTTCACTTTAGTTACATACTAGTAATGCATTTTGCCTTTAAGTTATTTCACATTTTCATGACTCTGGTAAAAATAGTCAAAGTAGCCTGTGATGAAAGACGACAAAGATTTCAAAGCACTCTTTCAGATCAAATTATTATAGGATTCATATATAAATATATGAGCCTAGAAACTGAGATAATACTGAGAACAACATAAAAACTGAGATGAAAAGAAAATCCTTTTTTTTCATCTGAATCTTCCAGAAACAATATATCTGTCACATTTGTATTCAAGTTTCCCAAGTCAGGTATCATGAGGCATTCTTTATAGATTTCCATCTGGTCTTTCAAATTGGGCTGCAGTATTTTTCCTGCTTTTGTTTTCTTCTTCCCTTCCTTTCAAAAAGCACTAAGAGACAAGGCCAGTTCCCTTTCCCTGCCCTGTCTCTGCTCCTTACCCCAGCCTATAGGTTGTTTTTCAGAACTTCTACCCAGTAGCACAGAACCCTACCAAAAAAAAAAAAAAAAAAAAAAAACCCAAAAAGCAAATGCCCTAAATTGTTGAATACTAAAAATAAGAAAAAAATTATTTGAAAAATAACTTTTTAAACCAAAACATTATCTATTAATAACAAAAGCATCAAAAGAGATCTACAAACAGCAGTCTAGCTACATAAATGTAACCATGACACTGCTATAGATTCATTTGAATTGGGCTTATATGTATATATATTACATACAATACATATATGTATATCTGGGCTTACCATATATAATTACACTTTTGTAGAATGTGGATATTATACAATGTTTAATGTAAATATTATATAATTTAAATTAAAATTATGTATGATTTTGTAACTTACTTTCTACAACTTATACCATACATTGTGAACACTGTAATATACAAATAAATATTCATCTATGACATCATTGTTAATGCATAGTATTTTATTAGAGAAGTACCATAATTTATCTACTCAACCTCTTTTTTTTTTTTTTTTTTTTTTTTTGGAAACAAGGTCTCACTCTGTAGCCCAGGCTGGAGTGCAGTGGCACAATCATAGCTCACTGCAGCTTCGACATCCCAGGATTAGGCGATCTTCCCACCTCAGCCTCCCAAGTACCTGGGACCACAGGCACACACCACCACGCCAGGCTAATTTAGAGAAGGGGTTTTGCCATATTGGCAAGGCTGGTCTCAAACTCCTGGGCCCAAGCAATCCACCTGCCTTGGCCTCCCAAAGTGCTAGGATTACAGGCATGAGCCACCCCACCTAGCCCATCTGCTCAACCTCCTATCTTGTACAGCTATGATGGCAGTGTCAAATTTTAAAATGTTACTATTCAGATGCACAAAACTAAATGCAACTTCTTAACTGTCTATAGTTTATTGAACCTTCCTTAAGAGCTCTTACCCTGATAGGTAGCTCAATAGTGCTAATTTATTGTTGATAGTATCTCAATTTCTTGTGTTTTAAATGGAGTCTCTGGGTAAAGTCACTGGAATGTAAGTTCCATGAAGGCAGGAATTTTTGTCAGTTTCATTTCCTGCTGTATTCCCAGTATCTATTAGTGCTAGGCATAGGGTAAGTGTTCAATTAATGTATTTTAAATGAACGAATCCATCTCTTTTTTAATGTGAATGCAAGTCCTCCATTCTCCTTGTCTTCCTATATCTGCTAATCCCTACAATGACTTCCAGGTATCTGGGAGGCTCACGCAATCCTGTGGCAGGAGGAGGAGGGGGTGCATGCTGGTCACCAGGTCCTCTGCTCTCTGTGCTACGAAGTACCTTACCTGCCAGGTTACCCAATGTATGCCCCACAGGTATCTGACACCGAAATCTGCCCTGGACGACTTGGCTCTGTTCTCCAGGATTGGACTGACCGCTACGTTCTCACTTACCAATTCCATCCTAATTTAACCCCCTCAAATTCTGATGAACCTCGGGGCCCCGGTCCCATCCCCCAACCAACCCTTGATTCAGCCCATCTAGCCTGTACTTCTAGAATGTTATCTCACGATCACTCAAGCATCCCCCGTGGTAAATCCACAGGCTCTCTTCTCAGGACCTTATACGCCTCCCAAAAAAGATGTAAAGCTTCCCTTTCACACGAGGTGGGAGCTGAGTAAGCTCAGGATTGATAGATGTCTCAGGCCTTCTCTCTGCTCGAGCCTGATATGCTCCTATTCTTTTTCTTTTCTTTTCTTTTTTAGAGACAGGGTCTCCTTTTATTGCCCAGGCTGGAGTGCAGTGCAATCTCAGCTGTAACCACTACCTACCAGGCTCAAAAGAACCTCCCACCTCAGCCTCTCCAGTAGCCGGCACTACAGGTGCACACCACCACGCCTGGCTAATTTTTTTGTAGAGATAGGATTTTGCCATGTTGCCCAGGCTGGTCTCAAACTCCTGGGCTCAAGCGATCTGCCCACTTTGATCTTCCAAAGTGCTGGGATTTCAGGTGTGAACTATCGTGCCTGGGCATGCTCCTAAACTTACCGAGGGGCTGTTAACCTGTCTTGATATGGGATGGCCCCGTAGTGTAGCCTTCCTAGAGTTCCAGAGGTAGTAAGACCAACACCCTATTGCCTTTTTTTTTTTTTTTTTTTTTGAGACAAAGTCTTGCTCTGTTGCCCAGGCTGGAGTGCAGTGGTACAACCTCGGCTCACCGCAACCTCTTCCTCCCAGGTTCAAATGATTCTCCTGCCTCCGCCTCCCGAGTAGCTGCAATTACAGGCACCTGCCACCATGTCTGGCTAATTTGTTTTTGTATTTTTAGTAGAAACAGGGTTTCACCATGTTGGTCAGGCTGGTCTTGAACTCTCGACCTCATAATCTGCCTGCCTCAGCCTCCCAAAGTACTGGGATTACAGGCATGAGCCACCGCGCCTGGTCCCTGTTGCTTTTAACTAGTATGTCTGCCACCACTCCCAACACACACTGGAATTCTGACTCCAGGGTATAAGATAACATACACACATATATATATTTAGTTATTTCCCTCCCTTTCCATCTTCCTTCTCCTTCCCCACACTCCACTGGGCCTGTAGGGCATGTCACTCCACCTCTTCTGGGGCAGGGACTTCCCTTACTTACAATTTATCATCCAAACCAGGATGCATTTGAGAGTAAAAGGTGTGCTACTGATAATTAGCTCAGGACAATGTACATGAATTAGAGCTGTTCCAGGCAAGCTTGTAAGTGTGGTCGCCCTAGTTATATTAAACTTGACATTCAAGTTCACTGGGCCTAGTTCTTGATATGCTAATGGGGGCTTAAGGGATTTAGAAAATCTTATTTCGGTAGACAAAACTTGAGCACTGACTCTTTCCTGCCTTCCTGCTTTAAGAATCATAATCCCTTGAGGCAAATAGATGCCTCTGGATGTTAGGAAAGAAAGTCGTCTACATAGAAATGTAAAAGAGAAAAACATATTAATATACTTGAAAGTACTACTCCTCTTATTTATACTATCCCAAACAATGTGGCAATGAACACTTATGGAATTAAATCATTGCACACTGCCTCAGCTGGTTTCCTTAAAATGGCTGTTAGCACGTTTTTGTTGTTCCTTTCCTTCTTTCTTTTTTTCAAGTAGGTTTACACAGACTTGATTACTAATTCTGGAGGCTGACTAAGGAATTTGTAATTCCTCACTTTCCAGAGTGTGTCTCAACTCTGGGCTCTCGATGATGCTGTTTCTTCTTCCTGGAATGTCCTCCCACATTCTCACTCGGCCCTTAAAACCTTTGTCATCCACTGTGAAGTCTTTGCTGCTGACCTCCTTCCCTCCTCCATTCCTACTACTCAGGGTCAGTTGTTCTTTCCACAGTGCTGTCACACGAGAGCAATTTCCATGGCTTAGGAACTGAATCAACCAATTTGTGCAACAATCGTGAGTGGTAGGTGGAATATTTCTACTTTGAATATCAGGAAACTAAACTTAGTATGTCATGATACAAGTACTCTAACCACAGTGGATTTGTCACTGTCTACCTTACCCGGATGTTTAAGAATTAAATGACCTCGTGAATGGGAAAACTCTGGGAAACAGATGAGAAGCTAGACAATAGAAAAAATTACTTTGGGGTCTGGGCACAGTGGCTCAAGCCTATAATCCCAGTACTTTGGGAGGACGAGGAGGACAGATACACTTAAGCCCAGGACTTTGAGACCCGCCTGGCCAACAAGGCAAAACCCCGTCTCTGCAAAAAAAAAAAAAAAAATTACAAAAATTAAATCGGCGTAGTGGAACGTACCTGTTGTCCCAGATACTCAGGTGGCTGAGGTGGGAGGATTGTTTGAGCCCAAGAATTTAAGGCTGCAATGAGCCTTGGTCACACCACTGCACTCCAAACTGGGCCACAGAAAGAGACCCTGTCTCAAAAAAAAAAAAAAAAAAAAAAAAACTACTTTGGACTCATCTTCTTTCTACCTGGTTGTTAAACTCTGTGAGGGCCGGGCACAGCGGCTCACACCTGTAATCCCAGTACTCTGGGAGGCCGAGGCAGGCAGATCACAAGGTCAAGAGTTCAAGACCAGACTGGCCAATATGGTGAAACTCCAACTCTATTAAAAAACAAAAAACAAACAAACAAAAAAACTCTATGATAACAAAGACTAAATTTTATCTAAATCATAAAATATTAGTGTGACATAAAAGCCTCATGAAATTATGAACAATGTTAGCAGAAGTTTTGCATGAGCAAATTTAGCCCTTCATAGGCCCACGTTTCTGTAAAGGAATGAAAGAATCACCATATGAGTTTCCAGCCACTTCTGTTTCTAACAGTGAATACCTGCGGGACTGGAGGGAACTTGAATGCTACTTGATTTTTATACATATGAGACATAGGCATCTATTGTTCTAAAAGAAAAATCACAAATGAGAATTTGGAGCTCAAAGATCACCGAGAAGGAACAATGATATTAAGACACCTCTCATGGAATTAGATTGCCTGGACTGTCATCATATAGATCAGAAAAGGATGTCAGGAAGGCCCAGTGGAAAACCTACTTTAGAGTCTGGACCAGTGGCCAGTGCTCAGCAAAACCTAGATGAACTAAGAAGAGACACAGTTCAGGTCAGAGCGTGGCTACATGTGAAACCCCTTGTGGCATTGTGGGTACACCTGGGAAGGAAGTGTGTGTGTTTATAAGTATCTTGTGAAATAAAAGCATCTCGTGTCTACAAGCACATTGGTGAAAAGAGCTATATCACTAAGAAGCTCCAATCCTAGATTTTTCATGCAGAACATTCAGTATCTCTGGAAGGTATTAAGAGTACTCCCACCCCAAGGTAACTCCAAAAGAAAGTTGAGAATCTCCAGAGGCAGAAATAATAGCAAGAGCCATCTCTTGGCACCTCTGGCTGTAGACTCTCCTTGAGCAGCAGATTTTAAAGTTTCAGGACTCATTTATACTCCTCAAAATTATTCCTTTCCAGTCCTTTCCCTGCTCATGGTGTTTGTCACGAGGGAGACTGGGTTCTATAGATGTTATATGTGTAACATATCTAGCAACATCAGTTAACCAAGATAATAAACTGGGATCTGTGTTTCCCCTACACATATGCTCCTCTTAAACAGGACTTTCTCGTGAACTTCAGAAAGTTAACAACAACGACCAACAACAAATAGCAAAATTAGCAATTCTGACATGTAAAAATACACATCATAATCACAGTTTTGGTGGAGAACTTATGCTAAAGTGAGAGTAATGATCGTAATTATATAGGAGGGTCTCATTAGAGCCTCAAGTATTTAATCTTTAGTGAGATTCAGCATGAGTGCCAGAGAACTTTGTGTAGAGATTAGCATGTTTGGGGATTGGAAAAGGTAAGAATCTACTAGATGTGTCTCTGAACATACACATTTCAAAAATGCCATCAATTGCATACACATACATCATCATTTCAAAGAAAACACCTTAACTCCAAGCAAAGCATTGATAATGATACGCCTGAACAGACAGGTTTAATTAGCCCAAACACTGTATGTTTTAAAGAAGAGAACACATGTCCTAGAGCTTTCTTCCACCTCAACCAGGCTTTATAAAAGCACATGTGTTTGTATATAAACTCATACTGTCCTGTGAAAATTATAATGTAGTGGTGAAGAGGGATGCTAAGAGAAGTGGTTACCATAGCAACAAATTTCACCACCACACTAAAGATGTCTGAGTGATTCTGTTACATCTCTCAGGTTCTTGTCAGAATGGCTTGCTCAAGTTATCCTTCAGCTGTCCAGAAGAGAGCCCTTTCAGCACGGAACAACCATTATTCTCAATCACCTGAGCATAGCCATAACTTCACCTGAGTATAGCCATAACTACAAAGTCTTTGGGTAGGAAATTTTACTGGATAACTGGATCAAATAAATCTATGCTGCCCACTATAACGGATGCTACCTGAAAGGAGGGCTTTTCCCCTGTGTTGTTCACTGAGGAGCCTCTATTACCTAGGATAATCTCTGACACATACTAGGCGCTCAACATTTGTTAAATACATGAATGATCACCTTATTAGTCTGTTCTCATGCTGCTCTAAGGACATACCTGAGACTGCGTAATTTATATAGGAAAGAGGTTTAATTGGCTCACAGTTTCACATGACTTGGGAGTCCTCAGGAAACTTACAATCATGGTGGAAGTGGAAGCAAACATGTCCTTCTTCACATGGCAGCAGGAGAGAGAAGTGCAGAGCAAAGAGGGAAAGAATCCCTTATAAAACCATCATATCTCATGAGAACTCACTGACTATCATGAGAACAGCACAGTCAAAACCATCCCCACGATTCAGTTACCTCCTACTAGGTCCCTCCCGCACACATGGGGATTATGGGCACTTCAATTCAAGATGAAATCTGGGTGGGCATACAAAGCCTAACCATATCAATCACCATGAAAAACACAGCATCAATTAAAATCCCAGCTCAAATCTATTTCGTTTTTAAATCACAACGCCCAGGATTTGAGTCAAAAGAACTCAATTTTTCAATCTGCTCAGAAGGAAGCAACTCCAAATGAGATTACTTTGCAACAAAGTTTGATTCTTTATCCCTTCCAGTTATCATTAACTCATTCAACTGAAGCAGGAGAGTACAATGGTTAAGTGCATGGACTCTGGAACCATAATGTTGGGATGTGAAACCAGGCTCTATCTCCTTGTAGCCTTGAAGGGACCACTTGACTTCTGTGTACACTAGTGCCTCCATGTGAAAAACAGGGAGAGTAGTGGGACCTATCTCAAATGTTAGCTATTATAATTCAAGCACACACTATAGCTACAAAGATGAATAAAACATCCTTGAGTTCTTATTACAGCACCACCCACATGGTATTATATATCCTGTTATATGTCTAACAAGACAGTAGGAGGACAGAGGAACAATTATCAGACAGTCTTCCATTGTCTCAACTCTGCCAAACACGGGTGGCTGCAGCTCGACAACCTGGCCATTGAGAAAGTAAGGCTGGCAAGTAGACATGTAGACTCACCTTTTGACATTCTCTGGCATAGCACAGAAAAGAAGAAATGCAAATGTCACCAAGCTAACAATGCTGAAACACAGGAATTAGTGCATCTCCTTCTTCACTGTGCGGGATCCTGGAATAAGTAGCAGCACATTCCATTCTAGCCTACTTAAAATGGGAGCAGCACAGCCTTAGCTGATCATCAAAGACAAAAGATCTGGAAGTTAGTATTTCAAGACTCTCCAAACTGGTTGCTCCAACATTAGAAAAGTATATGCATAACAGGAAAAAGGTGGAAACTCAAATTCTCAAAAAACTTGATTCCAGGTAAGTTAACTCATCATAAAAATAAAGGAATGAAAAGGAAAAGAGAAACCATTATTTAAAGGGTTAATAGTGTAGTTGCTTCTCAAGTATTTTCTGAAGCCAGTTTAGCAGGGGAAAAGTAATTTATATGAACACATTCTTGGCAAAGTGAGTATAGTAAAGAAATATAAAATTATGCAAAGACTTGAGATTAAATGAATTAGTGCTGCATAGGAATCAGTCTTTTTTAAAGAAGCTAGATGGTGTAAAATAGACATAGTCTTGTTGTTGATTAGATTTACATTTCCATCTTATTTAAACTATGCCACCTGAGGAATAAGATAATTCAATGCTTTTTATATAAAACACCTTGGCTTAATATTTCAAAATGAGAAACTTTGATTTTGAATTAAATTACATCCAAATGGAAGTCTAAAAGAATAGAATATTCAGCATGCGGGATGCTAACCATTCAATCTGGTAAAGATACTGAATCTCTGACAGTGGATAACTATGGCAATGTACATTTTCCTACAGATAAAAAGTAGATTCAGAAAGTCTAGCAAATCTTTGAAGATCACACTGCAAGGCAGGCATATATTGCCCTATTTTTATTGTTGTTGAGATATCAAGTTTTTGCAGCATTCACAAAGCCCAGAATTCTCTAAATATTTCCACCCTCAGTTCACAAGTGATATCTCAAAAATGGCTAGAGAGAATTATTGTCTTTTGTATACACTGATCCGAAAGAAAGCCATAATTTCTCTAGGACACCATCCACAAGTGTGCTATAAAGCACAACTTCTCCACCAGGGTTCCTAGAAACACTGACGCCTTCAACCCTTGGGGGCCTGGGTGGGGATTCAGGCACCTGGGGACCTCAGGATGTTCTCTTATCCTGTGAGAATCTTGACAGGGCTTCGAATCTCCAGGCAAGTATCACCATTATTTATCATAGCCACAGCACACAAAAGATGAAAGGCAGAATGGAACAGATAAAGGGAGATGAATAAACAAGTTAAGTATCCCTAATCCAAAAATCTGAAATCCAATATGCTCCAAAATCCAAAAAAATCCAAAAACTGAAACACTTCTTGTCCCAAGCATTTCAGATAAGGAATATTCAACCTGTAATTCCACATGAGGTTAACAGAAATTTGGAAGAAAACAAAACACATGGGATGGAGAAAATTCTGTGGCCAAATATGTGTAGGAAATAGTGAGACAACATAATAGCAATTTCTTCACTGCAGGATTTATAACAATTCTTTAACATGCTGATAGAATATGTTAAAAGAATATGATACTGCTGCAATTCAACAACTTATCTCACAGCACACTTATTTAAATGGAGTTGTACCAGAGTTACGAATTCACAGAACATAGCTTGAGAACCATGGCTTCACACATTTAATTTGTGTTACCTGATAAAGGGGCTTCAATAAACACTTGAGTTACAATCAAATCATTATATATATATATAAAGAAACAAGGAGTTATTCCATTTATTTATTCATTTTTGAAGTGGGGTCTTGCTGTTTTGCCTAGGCTGACCTCAAACTTCTGGGTTCAAGCAATCCTCCAGCCTCAGTCTCCTGAGTAGTTGGGACTACAGGTGCATGCTACCGTGCCTAGCTCTAAGGGAATTACTCTGAATGAAACTTCCAATGAGGAAGATATTTTAATGATACACTGAATGTAAGCTGGGGGAAGTGAGTAATATATTTGAACGGCCTAAATTAATCCTGTCAATTTTACTTCTAAAATATTACAGATGCATTCACACATTGCTTGTTTCCCTTCCTTTTGTTTCAATCAATGAGTAATTATGAGTGCCTCGAATATGCTCTAGTCCCTGGGCTACCCAGTCTCCCTCAGAGAGACAGACAAGATGGAGCTTCCATTTTTACAGAGGCAGACAGATGATAGGAAGCAGATATATAAAATTCAGAAGTGAAAATGATGCTATATTTTTAAGGATGATATATCAATCCAGGTGATGTGGTGGAGTATGACTACAGGTGGAGATTTGGGTGGGGCTACTATTTAAGAAGAAAGTCATTTAGTAACCCACCCAAAATAGACCAGGAAACATTTATAAATGGATACAGTCTGTTTGCTAATATAGGTGCAGGCAACCTCAATGTAGGCTAACATAAAGTATTGTCAGAAAAGCATTTTCCAGATTCAGGAGGTGGCATAGGAACTTAGTCTGGGACCATGAGAAGGAATCAGCCAAGAAAGATCTGGAAAAGGAGATTCCTATATCAGGCACAGGACAAGAGCAAATGCTTTGAGATGGAAATGAGCTCGGTGAAAACGAAGAACAGGACAACTGGAGCTGGAGCACCCTGTGAGAGGCAGAAGGTGGCCTAAGAGGGGCTGGAGATGCAAAGAGGGACCGACCACGTGGGATCGTACAGCCCATGGTATGGAATTTGGATCTTTGTCTGCAGGAAGCTGCTCAGCAGTTTTCAGCAAGAAAATGCTATGACATGATTTCTGTTGTTAAAAACAGCTGCTGCTGTGTGGGAAACAGCAAGAAGAAAGGCTAAAAAGATGAAGACAGATAATTCAGCCCTAAACATGGTAAGTTACTTCCTCAAAACCCGGGGCCTAAAATTCCAAATCCTGGAGAAATAAGTCAAACTAGATAGTCATTCAGCTAAGCAAAGAGTAGGCGTTCTGTGGCACAGTTGAACTTTTACCCTTCAAACAGTATTGTCATACAATCATCTCAAAGAAATGACACAAAGAAAAACCACATTTGCTTTAATTTTATTTTGTCTAGGGCACTACTATTCTTAACACTTTTTTTTAAATCTTAAGTAAAGGAGCTTGGGGATAAAACTTTTTTAACTGCATAGGCACTATTCCTCTAGTAGAACTTGAGTGTGTAATGAAGCCAATTATTTTTTAAAATAGTAAGGCTTTACTTTGATTCCTAATCAATACCCATATGACATCTCCTCACAAAATGAACATTTACTGTGTTTAATAACTCTTGAGATTAAATAGAAATGACATGCAGTAAAATCTGATTAATTCTGACCCAATTAAATCAAGTTTTGCAAAAATTTGGATGTGGCGTGGTATGAATCTGTGTTCTGCATTATCCAATAAAAACAAATCTGTTAGGCCGGGCATGGTGGCTTAAGCCTGTAATCCCAGTACTTTAGGAGGCCGAGGAGGGTGGATCACCTGAGGTCAGGAGTTTGAGACCAGCCTGACCAACATGGAGAAACCCCATCTCTATTCAAAAAAAAAAAAAAATCTGTGCTACAAATTAACAGTTAACAAAAATGGAATGGGGGGATAATATTCAGTCTGAAGAAAACAAGCCATCTAAAAATATATTCATACAGGACCAACACACTAATTATAAACTGCTTATCTATTCATGACAGCAGGTCACCCCAAAATCTCTGTTACATTATGGAAGCATATATTGAGGTTGCCTGCACCCATATTACTAAACAAACTATATTCATTTAAAAATATTTCCTGGTTCAAAGTTCTCAATGACCTCAGCTAACAATACAGCTAGGACCAAAGTTTGAAGTTGGCTCAAATCATATGAAATTACTATGTATGAACATTTTGGGTGTAATATTGTGCACAATAGACAATATAAAACACAAAACATACATATTTTATACCATCGCTTATAGATATGGTTTTATTTGAATGTCAAAGTGGACAAACTTGCAGCCAAAGGTTTAGAAACAACACTGAATCTAACTCTGGAAAGAGCCACTGCCAATCCTGCTTTACTACACATTACAGCCACTGCCCGGGAAGGCCAAATTCCTCGACCAAATCTGTGTTTGCTGACCCTGGAACCTATCTTTGAGGTTCTCCGTCGCTAATGAAAGCGAACTCTACCTCCTGATCTTTTCAGCTGCTCTGGGAATCCAGCCATAACCAGAGTCTCCCAAGAGAATCTCTGAATCTGTCTACTGCAAACACAGTACTGCAATCTCAGCAGCAGACTGGACTAGATTTTAAAACAAGCAGTTAGCAACAAAAGGCAGAACATTAAAATCATCATGTAATACAATCCTGCTACCACTGATCTTTGGTTATACAATAGTTCAGAATGACTTGACTGAATAAGAGATGCTGGATTACTTTCTGTCACTCAACACTTTGGGGCCTCATGTTCAATTAAAAATTAAAATTTGGCCACACATACCAAGGGTCTAATTACATTTCTCAACATCTGTCTTTCTTTCCAGGCCAAAAGAATATAATATTTACCAAAGAGCAGATTGAGTCAAAATATACTGCTGTTGAATTGGTGAATATCTCCATTACATCACTTGCCTTTTAGGTGGTTTATCGGTTAGGAATGCTTTTGGCTGCAAATAAGAGAATCTTTGCATAACAGTAGCTTAAACAGTTAGTGGCTTATCTATCTCACAAAACCTGGAGGGAGGTTGCTTCAGCTCTTCAACAATGCTGTCCAAAAAAAAAATGCCTTCCACCATTCTCAGCATGTGAATTTTCTTCCCCAAGCCTGTCACCTCATTTTCACAAGATGCTGCTGCCTTTCCAAGCAACATATCCTCATTCAAAGCAGGAAGCAGGACACAGGGGCAAAATGACTATCTTCGTAAGTACTTGTCATTTTTATTGAGGAAGGGAATCTCTCCTCCTTCCCCTCATGTCTCATTGGCCAGAGATGGATTGCATGTACAACTCTAGACAATCACTGGTGTGGCAGAATGGACTGACCAGACTGGCTTACACCAACTGTGATTCATGATGTATGACCTGGGACAGGCCTGCTTTGCCTGAGATCAAGTAATTGTACTAACTAGACACAAAATCAGGGGTCTGTTAGTGGGAACACGGGGAGATGTTGCTGAGGAGATAAGGACAGTATTGTATCCCACAAGTGTTTCCTAGGATGGAAACATCTATGGATAAACAAATGAATAAATGGTCACTGAAAGAGCACATTTTTTGTTATTTCTAAAGGCAAAATATTGTGAGAGGCTGAAGTGTTGTCAGAGCTGTAGAATAGAATCTGTTATTGTCTAACTCTCCCCCTTGGGTTTTTCTTTTTAATAAGCAAAGTGGTTACCTCCATTGCAAGTTTTGTCAAATTCAATGAAAAGAATCACAGTGAATCAAGTTACCTCTGGAGGTATCTTCTTGTGCCCAAATTTAGTGACTGGATAATAACTCAAAAGGTAACCACCGTGCATTTCTTCTAGTTTCCCTGAAGGGTGATCAAAATGTCCATTTAAAACATGTAACCCATACCCCTGTGATTTAATGAATAGTATATAAGTAAAAGGCTAAACTCTCAGGAGAGAAACACTGTCCTCAGAGTGTAATAGCTTTGGAGCAAATATGGGAATGTTTGTTTGCCAAGTCAGACATACATAAAGGGAATTTTCATGTTATGGCTAAAAACACCGTCACACAGCCTGCCATAAAACTTGGCTCCAGTTGGGTTAAAATAGAATTCTAACAGCATTTAAGGAAATCTACAGCCAGGCATGGTGGCTCACACCTGTACTTCCGGCACTTTGGGAGGCTGAGGTGGGTGTATCACTGGAGTCCAGGAGTACAAGACCAATCTGGGCAACACAGTAAAACCCCATCTCTAAAAAAAAAAAAAAATATATATATATATATATATATATATAAATATATATATATATATATATACACACACACATACATACACACACACACACACACACACACACACAACTAACCAGGCTGAGCTGTGATTGTACCATTGCACTCCAGCCTGGCAGACAAAGTGAGACTCTGTCTCGAAATAAAAATAAAAAAGAAATTTATATTATCTTGCATAAATTAGCCATTTTTAGTGCTTTAAATAATCAATGGTGCTCCTAAAATTCAGTCTATAAGCAAGCTGTTCTTATTTTATCCCCAAGATTCAAAGACGGATACGAAGAACTGTAAAGGTGAATAGTAGCCAGAATTGGAATATAAGGTGCAATCTGCATTCTTTCTAAGTTTACAAGCACAGGACTGAATGAATGTCTAAGTTTTAGAAATTGCCATGTAGAATATTGTCAGAGGTGATTATCTGTGGTTCAGTTGGGATGATAATGAAATGTCGCTATTAAACAATTCTATTTTAAGTTCTCATGAACATTTTTCCCCTTTAAATTACATAGCTTCTTGGTAGAAAACATTCACATAAATCAATTTAGCAAATTAGCCCCTGCTGAACTGTGCAGGAATGAAATGAATTCGGTCTCAGTATGAAGAGGAGGGCACCAACCTTAGAGAGAAAACAGAATCTAGAGAAGAAAAGCTCCAGCCTCTTTACAATGTCTCTATGTAGGATCGCAATCCAGGTGTTCTGCACTTAGATAAAACACACAGACAAGCCAGACTGGGCTACTCTCATTTACAAGACACAAAAACTTACAAAGACTTTGTACACAAACTCACATCTCATTAGACTGATTCTTGGGGACACTGATAAGCAGTAATTACTAAAGAGTACAACCTCCTCCTTCCTGCCACATTTTCCAAGAGCTCCATGTACTATCAGGATTAGCTATGCAAGAAAGACAGGAATGGTTTCTGAATCATTTCACACCAGCATCCTGCCTCGAATTCTCTAACATCCAAGCTGCTCTCTACTACCCTCTGTAGGATATCAACATTACAGCAGTAAAAGAAGAAGACAGACTGCTAATCACAGCATAGCACACTTACCTAGAAAACCGGAATGTGTAGTTGAATAGAATGAGGATTCCTTCAATAAAATACACAAAACTCTTTTGAGACTTCCGTTTTTAACATAAACTATCATAACAAAATTATGCAAATATCCTGCTACAGATTATACATCACAATTAAGCAAAGTAATGCATATCTTCCCTCATTCCCCAAGTCTGAACTACTTCCTGGAGTTGTACTAACTCAAAGTATTAGACTATATCCTAAGAAGGGTCTTTAAGGTTCTGGAAAAAAAACTATGACTCTGATTCTTGAATTCACTGATGAGAAACTCAAATGAGAGAAACAAACTAGGTGTAACATATCAGGGAATGGTTAGGACTGTGGCAAACTGGGGAATCTCCTGCCCCATTAATGGGGCAAGAATCTATTAAGTTCTTGCTGATTGTTTGGACTCAGGGTTCCAAAATCACTTGTTTTGTCATTGTTGTGTTTTTTTTTGTTTGTTTGTTTGTTCTGAGAAGGAGTTTCGCTCTTGTTGTCCCAGTTGGAGTGCAATGGCATGATCTTGGCTCACTGTAACCTCTGACTCCTGGGTCTAAGCAATACTCCTGCCTCAGCCTCCCGAGTAGCGGGGATTACAGGTGTGTGCCACCACGCCTGGCTAATTTTTTGTATTTTTAGTAGCAACGGGGTTTCACCGTTGTACACAGCCTGGTCTTGAACTCCTGACCTCAGGTGATTTGCCCGTCTTGGCCTCCCAAAGTGCTGGGATTACAGGCACGAGCCACCACGCCCAGCCATGTCTTGTTTTTTTTTTTTTTAGGCGAAAAGGCAGAAAAGTAATTGTATGTAAAAATCTCTATGTTTTAAAATGTCTGAATGACCTCAAAACACAGTACTGAGAAAAACAAATAATGACAATATCTTGGATTTAGCCTATCAGCGCAGACATTTCTAAGATTATCTGTCGGTGGCAACTGCAATCCACGAGAAAAACCAGAGGAGGAAACCTCATCCATCTCTTGCACAATGAGATTCATCCTATCAAAAAACCATCTGGTTTACAGGGACAGATGTAGCAGATGTGGTAATTTGAAGACTGTTTAAATCTTCAGCCAGTCCCTTCCTTGAATGTTTGATCTTAATCTTGAAACAAAGTGGCTTTATATGGCATATTAAGGCATAAATAAATCACTGCAATCATCTAGGCTACTTCTTTCTCTGCCTGCTCAGTCCAGAAGCACAGAAGATAGTCAGATGGACACTCTCAAGAAGGGGATGGAAGCAATGAAACCACCTTCACATGTTTGTGGGAGGCTATGTCACTGTAGCTGTTATTAATCCTCTCCCAGGGATGGCAATGCAGGTTTGCTGTTTAACACCAAAGTTCCTGCTCCAATTCTGAGCATTACTTTTCTCCATCTTGGGTCTGATTTAAACTCCAATCACTCCTCCTATCAGTATAATGTCCCTTTCTGAGATCCATTTATCTTTTTCAAAAAGAAGGACATTGTCTCAGTCCATTTTTCCCATAGCTGATAGACTAGGGGTTGGCGGACAGGTTTAGCAGATAAGGATGCCAACTGATTTTTCATTTGCAGGTTAAAACTGCTGGCTTGGCTGGGTGCTCTGGCTCACACCTGTAATCTCAGCACTTTGGGAGGCTGAGGCAGGAGATGGGAGGAAGACTTGATCCCAGGAGTTCCAGCAGCCTGAGCAACACAGGGAGAGCCTGCTTCTACAAAAATGTAAAAACTTGGCCAGGTATGGTGGTACTTGCCTGTAGCCCTAGCTACTTGGGAGACTGAGGCAGGAGGATCTTTTGAGCCCAGGAGTTTGAGGCAGCAGTGAACCATGATCATGCCACAGCACTTCAGCCCGGCCAACAGAGCGATATGCTGTCTCAAAAAAAAAAAAATACAGAAAAGGAAAAAAAACTGTCTTATCTATAAAACCCTCATTATCATTGGTCAAATTTCTATTTCAACAGCACTGAAAACTCCTTAGTGACTGTTTCCAACTCAAATACATGACTATTGAAGATTCCTGAATGAAGCAGAGTTCTTAAAATCTAATAAAAGGACCAGTCCCCTTGAATGTGTGTATGGATTTATTATAAATTTCTAGGGAAGCTAAATCCAGTATCATATCTGGATAAACAGCAGGAGGGGAGAAGAGGGGAGGGGAGAGGGGAGGGGGGAGGGGAGGGGAGGGGGGAAGCAAGACAAATCCTAAAATTATCCTACAGATCATTACAATCCACATGAAAGCTTCTCTCTATTAAAAGAAAAGAAAGTACATAGCTATGCATACAATTGAGTTACTTGAAAATCTGGCAAAAGACCCTTATATAATAATAAATTACTCCTGAAAGAAACACAAAGCTAAAGTTAAATATCTATGAATGTCATTTAACCTCTGAAGATGTTTCATTAAATACTTATTGGAATCATGCTATATTCCTAGCATTTAATTTTTTCTTGAGAATGAATAAGAGCCATGCAGACTGCTTTGTTTAAAATTTTAGTTTATAGACTGCTGTCTGCAAGTGTTCTAATAATAGACAAACAGAATAAGTTATGTACTTTGGGGGGTCTCATTTTAAAAGTGGATAAAGCCTGTTTTTAAAAGTGTGTGTGTGTGTGTGTGTGTGTGTCTGTGTGTGTACAAGAGATCAACAGAAAATATAAATATTGGAGGTGATACCTAAGGTTATGTAAGATGGTGAGACCTACATAAAAATCTATAAGATGCCTGAGATCAGCGACATTCCATGGAGTTGATCTATCATGTGTAAATTACAAATCACAGTAGGCAATAATGTTGTCAACAGATCCAGGGCAATCTGAAACCCTGGTCAGACAGCACTGAATTTGGTATTCATGGGTCTTGCTAGGGATCAATCCAATCTAGTGAAAGATCCTTGACTGGTATAAAAATGCAACCCCCAGATCCCTAAGCAGCACCTCAGTTATCATTATTATCAACAACCTACTGAAGACGAAAAGCAACATGTGCTGACCAAGGAGACTCCACAATTAAAGATCCTCCCTCTGCTAATTTTCACTTACAACAAAGGAAATTTGACATGCCAAGACACATATATTAACATTGATGTCTGCTGCCACTCATTAAATACTTACAATGTACCAGGTACTGCATCAAGCACTTCATAGGCACCATGTCAGTAAGTGAAGTCTCTGTGAGGACCATTCTTATCTCCACAGTCAGATTTCATAGAGACCCATGAAGATTAGACAGCCTGATCAAAGTTCCACTCCCAGTGAGCGTGCGAGCTGCAACGTGAACCCATGTCTTCATCTCTAAAAACACTGCTCTTACCTAAGACACTCCAACAATTAAATCTCCCAGACGTAAAATTTTAAGGGATAACATTGATATTTTTGAAAGTGAATTCAGAGAGCAGATGGTTCATTCTCTGTTACCATCATTCAATTCTCTTATGGTTTTCTATAGGTCTTGCCACAAGGACACTTTCATTTCTATCTTTCTATCATTCTTTTTCTAACCCATAAGAAAAGTTCCTAGCAAAAGCAGCAGCTTCACCTATCTAGGATCTTCCAGTGGTGACTTTTAGATCAATGGAGCTCTAGGTGACAAGAACAGAGCCTCCTTTTAAAAGAATACTCTTTGTATTAGTCAGGGCTCTCCAGAGAAACAGACCCAATAGGATATATATATATATAGATGTGTAAGAAAAGGCTTATTTATAGGAATTGGCTCAAATGAATTGGCCAAAGAGTCTTACAATTTGCTATCTGCAAGCTAAAGAACCAAGAAAACTGGTAGTATGATTCAATCCATCATGGTATAAACTCCCAATCCAAGGCAGAAGGCTTGAGAACCTGGGGGGAGTGAGGGTTGTGCTGGTGTAAATCCCCCAGAGACCGAAGGCCCAGAAACCAAGAGATCCAATGTCCAAGCGTGGGAGAAGACGGGTGTCCCAGCTCAAGAAGAGAGAACAAGTTCAGCCTTCCTCCATATTTGTGTTCTATCCCAGGCCAGCAAAGGACCGGATGATGCCCACTCACGCTGGTGAGGGCAGATCTTCTTTACTCAGTTTATTGATTCAAATGCTAACCTCTTCCAGAAACACTCTTACAGATACACCCAGAAATAATGTTTTACCAGTTCTCTGGGAACCCACTCAAGATGACACATAAAATTAACCATCTCACTAAAAATTTCAAAGACAACTTCATTCCTAGAATATCACAAACACCATTGTACTCATCAGCCAAAAGTGATTGTTAATATTGTCACACTTGCATCAAGACTTTTAAATTGGATAGATGGACGTATCAATGGATGGATGGATGGATGGATGGATGGACGGATAAATGGAGAGCTGGATGGATGAAGAAATCTGCCCTAAAATTAATGAATAAAAGCAACTTCTTCCAGTAAATAACAAGTCAATGTTTGGAACTAATTAATTTATTTACCAGGTATGCCCTGAGTTAGAATCCAGCAATGTGCTAAATGCTGATACAACAGGGAATAAGACAATGATGTAACACTGTTCCAATACAGGGAAGAAGAGAGCACTGTGGGATCATGGCAGGTGGTAGCTCACTCACAATCACTGGCTGCCATATGGTGCCAGATTTTCCAAAACTTCCAAGAAGCAGAAAATAAAGATTTCACATGGGTAGGTGGCTAGGGTCAAATCACAAAGGCCCAGGCTAATCACATCAAACCAATGAAAGATTTTAAATGAGGAAGTGAGATCATTAAATTCTACTTTATCAACATGACTCTAACCACATATGGCAAATGGGTTAGAAGGGGTAAAGACAGAAGCCTTAAATTTCACTTAACCAATTACAAAAACAGCACACACACCCCTCTCTTCACACACACACACACACACACACACAAACACACACCATCAAACCTGACTCATTAGGACTCCTAAAATCAGATTCCACATTCCCTTACAATTTTCTAACTTGAAAATAAAAACTCAGTGTAAACAACTACTGCCGTCAAAACCCTCCAGTTTTCCTCCCTCTTTGTGCTTCACCTATCTACAGTAGCAAAGGGTTTAAATCACAGGTTTGCACTGACAGTGGCACTCATCCCATCAATACCCTCAGCGAAGACTTATACAGGCATAACTCACAGATATTGTGGGTTCAGTTCCTGATGACCACCATAAAGTGAATATTGCAACAGAGCAAGTCACATAAATTTTTTTGTTTTCCAGCAAATATAAAAGTTGTATTTATACTGCGCTGTAGTCTATTAAGTGTGCAACAGCACTATGTCTAAAAAATGTACATAGCTTAATTAAAAAATACTTTATCACAGCCGGGCGCGGTGGCTCACTCCTGTAATCCTAGCACTTTGGGAGGCCAAGGCGGGTAGATCACAAGGTCAAGAGATCAAGACCATCCTGGCCAACATGGTGAAACCCCGGCTCTACTAAAAATACAAAAAATAGCCGGGCATGGTGGCATGTGCCTGTGGTCCCAGCTACTTGGGAGGCTGAGGCGGAAGAATCGCTTGAACCCAGGAGG